>CM035425.1:152450852-152495852 GCA_020310875.1 Ceratopteris richardii | reverse complement strand
AATGAATTGAGGAAGTTATTGCAAGTCTGTATGTATATTTGAGGGAAAGCGTTTCTGTTGCATGAAAAAGAAATCCAGATGCTTCGTGATAAGTTGAATAGATACTTAGATATGTATTTGCGTATATGATAACGAAGGTCTTCGAGATCGTCGACCTAAAGAAATGCAAACAGAAAGTTTTTTTTACAATAACAGATATACTTCGGATGGCAACGTTGAACGCATAGCTGTTTAATACAAATTGTGATACTCTGATATGATAAGGAAAAGTACTCGCAAACGTTGAAACACCCATCAAACGAATCTGCGGAAGTTTTTCCTACAGCCTTTGATTTGACAGGATGACGACGATGTAAGTTTTAAGGTTAACTTCATTGATATATAGAGCAAGCTACTATTCTAGGAGTTGATCTGCTGATTGTATGCTACATCTTCGATATATGTGATAATTGAGCTATTATTTGTGCATCTGGATTCTACTAGACAGGTAATAATCAGCGCAACTCATCCTATCTAGAATGCTTTGATGCATTTGACTCCGAAGACATTGGCGCACTTATGTTTTGTCTGAACTGAGAACAATGTATCTTTGTCAAAGTGCTGTGGTATATGATTTATCTGTTTTGTTTTGTTTTTGGTTGATGCGCTCAGATATTTCAAATTTCTTTGCACATCCATAATATTCTCCATTATAATTCTGACAATATATTTTCCTTGCTGCTGGAATATGTTAGCGTCTATTGATGTTGGAATATGTTAATGGCTACCGCACACGTTCTTTTAGAGGAATAGCGCTTATTGAATATCGTGACTTGCAAGACATTTGATATCTCTTCAAAGTAGTGGAGTGGAAAATAATATATAGTTTGACTGGTTTCACATTTACAACATCGGTTTCCAGATAGAATTTCTAGAGCAAAATGACAGGTTGTTTGCATATGGCATCATATATTTTACAAGTTAACTACGTATTATAGATGAGTTGCTGTAAGAAAGCACAGAACACGAATGTAAGGCATATGCAGAAGCAATGAAAAATCAATCTATTTTATTTAGCCAAGCTCTTTTCATTAATATGTATATGACATTTCAACTACTAACTAGAGGAGAAGATGTAAATACCTTGAAAATAGATATTTCTTCTTAAAGCAACCAGCGCTGCTTTTATTTGTGAAGGCTCTTGCTTATTTTTTGTTTGTTTTTTTTAGTTAGATTTTATCTAGAAACGATCATTGAAAAGTTTTGAAGAATCAATGTCATGATATATAGGGAATTGATGCCACGCGAAAAGACCATGTATCCTTGAGTCAAATATGTGCGTAATGAGACGATAATTGTTGCTTCTCAATCTAACTCATTGTGAGTTGACATTTATTTGAGTGACGACGATAATTCTCCATGGTACCTGAGTTGCTCTAAGCACCCGGTGTGTGCCGTATTTCTGGCGGTCGCCCTGATCCATCGACCGTCGTTTTCGCTCCGTCAACGTGACCACTTCATGTCATTTTGTAGAGATTGAAGAGCTTACTCCATAGCTGTATCATTCTACTCCCATGTGCAAAGATTCATTGCCAATGTGGTTGTAATCGTATGTGAATCTATACATTTATCATTATCTACTTCTCTGTTTTGTTCTTTGTTATACTCACTCAGAGCAGTACCTTCAGAAGGTCATTTCTCGAGTTCTACGCAACTTTTTTCAGTCTTTTAATATGCGTTGGATAGCTCTTACTGTCTACTTTCGGCATATCAATTTTCGTGGTCATTGGGTATACCGTTGTGGAGATATCTTCATTTCACTACTCACTGATCTATCTCTACAGAGCCCCGACAATGGTGGGCATGTTCCAGAAATTGATGAATCTTGTTCTCAATGCTCAGTCCATCATTTAAAGTGTTTTAACTTGTATTGGAAAGCTTTCTAAGTCTATTTGCTATGCTCAAAAGGAATTTATCTAATTCCTACCAGGTTGAGAGCACTGTTCAGTTTTTCCAGCAGGTGTATGTCCAAAAAATAGAAAGTTTTGGGAGCTAGTCATTTTGCAACTAGTCTGTCATGACTTAAACTTTTGGGATACATGTTCCAAAGTACTTGGCTGATATTTTGGTGGATTTAGGAAGCCCAAAGGGTCTAGTAATCAACTCTGAACTCTCAATTGGCTGGTGTGAAGCTGGTTGTAGCAGCACCTACTCATCTTTGGATTGCATCCACCATCTCTCTTCACAGTGGTATCAGAGCATAATCAAGGAACATGGGAGATGGATTTCCATCAACAATTGACAAATTAGATCAAAACAATTACCCGGCATGGTCTCTAAGGATGGAGGCTTACCTTCAAGGGAGGAATCTATATGGATTCATATCCGGAGATGAAGCAATGCCAACCATGAGGAACAAAGGGCAACCATCACATGAAGAAGTGGAAGGACTTTCAAATTGGTGTTCGAAGGATGCACTTGCAAGGTCCTATATTGTAAACTCAATCTCTGATTTTCTTTTACCTCATGTCAAGGGATGCAAGACATCAAGAGAGACCTGGAATGCACTTGCTTCTTTCTTCTCTTCCAACACTCAAGCAAGGAAGAACCAATTGTGGATGGAGTTCACAACAATGAAGAAAAGCCCGAAGCAAAATGTGACTGATTATGTCACAAAGATGAAGGAGATTTCCGACCAACTTGGAAGCATTGGAGAGGTAATTGGAGAGGAGCAAATCATTAGACAAATCATGAATGGAATCAAATCAGATGACAAGTGGGAGTCATTCACAAGAGCCATGGATTTATACATGGATATGCATGTACCCGACCTCAACACACTCATGGGCCAACTCTTCACTCATGAAGCAAAGATTAGCAAAAGTGGTGAGTCCTCAAGAGGTAATCAAACTTCTGCCTTATATTCTGATAAAGCTAAGGTCAAGGACAAGTCAAAGAATAGGAAGAATGAAGATGAAGGCAACTCTTTCCAAGCAAACATTGCATGTAGATGAAGAGCTAGAAGTAGAGGCAGAAGTGGAAAGCAAGGTAGGCGGAGATTCCAATCATCTCAACCTTGCAATGTATGTGGCTTATGTAATCATACTACTGAAGAATGTTTCAGGAACCTGAGGAACTCAAGAGGAAGAGGATTCAATAGAGGTGGCTATGGATCAAATAGAGGCAGATACAATGGAGGCTACAACAACAACAACTCCTACAACAACAATTACAACAACAACAACAACAACTATCAAAGTGGCCATAGAGGAAGAAGAGATTACAATAACTATGCAGAGGACCAAAGTCAAGAAGATTCATTATTGATTATGAATCTATTAGTGAAGAAGGGTAAGGATGATGATCACATATTTTACATTGATTCGGGATGCTCAAACCATTTAGCAGGAAATGTGGCTTTACTTTCTCATTTGGAAGATCCTCATAACAAGCATGAAGTGCAAACAGGAGATGACACAAAGCACTTTGTGAAGAAGATAGGTAATGTGAAGACATCAGATGGGAATATGAACCTTTTAAGCAAAGTCTTGTATGTCCCTACAATTACCAAAAATTTAATAAGTGTTGGACAGATTGTTGAAAAAGGATTGCAGGTTCGATTCAATCGATCTGGAGCATATGTTGAAGACCCAAGGCAAGGCTTTAGAAGGATTGCCAAAGGAGAAAAGACAGGAAGGCTTCTCACTTTTGAAGTGGAAGATACAAAGAACATAGATTTGTTTAGCTATGGATCTCACTCTAACAGAGTTGGAGATATGGCACAAGAGGCTTGCTCACATTGGTGAGAGGACACTCAAACAAATTTGCAGGGACCAAAATGTACTTGGTTTGCCCAATACCACAAGGCAACACATGGTTTATAAGTGTGAAGCTTGTCAACTCGACAAGCCTCATAGACAACCTTTCAATAAGAAAGGATATATGTATCATAATCCTTTGGATCTAGTGCACACAGATGTGTGGGGTCCAAGTAAGGAGCCATCTATATCAGGCTCAAGATATTATGTGTCTCTCATAGATGATTGTAGCAGGTGGACCATTGTGTTTTTCATGAAGCACAAAAATGAAGTGTTTGATTGCTTTAAGAACTATATTGCTCTTGTTGAAAACCAAAAAGGTAGGACTTTGAAAAGACTCAGATCAGATGGTGCAGGAGAATACTTCTCTTCTGAATTTGATGCCTTTTTGCATGAAAGAGGCATTAAAAGGGAAGTCACTACAAGGTATACACCCGAACTCAATGGTGTAGCAGAGAGGAGAAACAGAGCTATTGTCGAAGCTGCAAGGTCCATGCTCAACGAAAAGGGATTGACAAACTACCTATGGGCAGAGGGTGTGTCTACAACCACATATCTCATAAATAGACTTCCATCTAAGTCACTAGATGGAACCACTCCATATGAAGTGTGGAATGGACGAAGAACTAGTCTAGAGCATTGTAAAATCTTTGGATGCTTAGCCTATGCTCACATTCCTTCTCAAGTAAGAGAGAAATCGGATCCCAGGGTAGAGAAGTGTGTATTCATTGTTATGATCAAAACCATAAAGGATAAAGATTGTACAATCCAACCAATAAAGGATTTTCTGTGAGTAGAGATGTAATTTTTGATGAAAACAAATGATGGTTTGATGATGACAGGAAAGTGAAGCTGCCTTATGACTTGGATGAATATTTTCCATCACTTCAACCAAAGGAGCCAAAGCAGATTGAAGAAAGTGATTCGGAGATTGACCTAGAAGACTTGGAAAGACTAAAGCTATGGAAGAACAAAGGTAAAGCAAAGATGCAGGATGCTACATATGGACCCGAGAACTCACATCAACCACTCAGAAGGTCTTCAAGGGAGAAGAAGAAACCTGAGAGGTTTGGTTATGATACTTCTTTGGTCACCAAACACTCAATCTACATTGCAAAGGATTCAACCAATGAAGAACCTACCACATTCAAAGACGCACAAAGCAAGAAAGCCTGGAGAGATGCAATGGATGAAGAAATGGAAGCCTTGAAGGAGAATGACACTTCAGAGCTTGTACCTAACAAGCCATCTATGAAGGTAATTGGATCTCGATGGATATACAAAATCAAGAGGAATCCATATCGAAGTATAAATAGACACAAAGCAAGGTTAGTTGCTAAAGGGTTTGCTCAAACCCATGGGTATTGATTATGAGGAGACTTTCTCTCCTTTTGCAAAAATGCCTACAATTAGGGTTCTCATTAGTCTTGCTGCATCTAGAAATTGGAATTTCTATCAACTTGATGCAAAGAATGCTTTCTTGAATGGATGGATTTCTGAGGAAGTGTATATGGCACAACCTCCTGAATATGAGGATGCACATCATCCTAACTATGTATGCAAACTAAAGAAAGCTTTGTATGGATTGAAGCAAGCTCCAAGAGCTTGGAATTTTACATTAGTGACTTATTTGCAGGACCAAGGATTCAAAGCTAGCAAAGCGGATACCTCTTTGTTCATAAAGAGGAATGGATCTGAAGTGATCTATTTATGTGTGTATGTTGATGATATTATTATCACAGGCAATGATCTTGAAGGAATCAAACAGGTAAAGACTCAAATGAAGGAGGAGTTCAAAATAAGTGACCTCCGACCACTCAGTTATTTTCTTGGATTGGAGTTGATCTACACAGATTTAGGTATATACATCACACAAAGGAAGTATGTGCATGACATGCTCGTCAAATTCAAGATGGAAAATACCAAGTGTGCAGGTACACCTATGGAGCAAAATCATAAGCTTAGTGCTTATGAAGGAGAGCCAACTAAAGACATCACAAGCTATCAAAGCTTGGTTGGAAGTTTGAATTATGCAACTCTCACAAGGGTGGATATATGCTATAGTGTTAGCATATTGAGTCAGTTTATGCATAAGCCGAAAAGACCACATATGGAAGCGGCCAAGAGAGTCCTCAAGTACCTAAAGGGGACCATGAATGAAGGTTTGTTCTATTCATATACTTCAGATATTGAGCTAAAGGTCTACTCAGATGCAGATTGGTCCGGATCTAGAGATGATAGAAGAAGCACATCCGGGTATATATCGTTTGGAGGTTCAAAAATCATTTCTTGGTCATCGAAGAAGCAACCAACCATGGCATTATCTTCTACCAAAGCCAAATATAAAGGTTTGGCTAATGCAACTTAAGAAATCATGTGGTTAAAGTCTTGGTACACAGATCTTGGACTTCATTCTTCAACACCTCACATTTTTTGTGACAACACAAGCTCACTACATCTAGCAGCTAATCGGGTATACCATGCTAGAACCAAGCATATTGAAGTCCACTACCATTATGTAAGGGAGAAGCTAATGAGCAAGGATATTCAACTATCCTATGTCTCTACAGATATGCAATGTGCAAACATGTTGACTAAAGCTCTTGATGGTACAAAGTTAAGTAGATTCAAGTTGATGATTGGCTTGTAGGAAATCAAGGACAATTGAAGACTTATTTGGAGGCCAAGCATGTTAGGCTTGAGGGGGAGCTGTTGGTGCATTTTACCCAAGCCTACATGCTTGATATGCTTGATATTATGATCATTTGTAAGCCACATGTGTAGTCATGTGAACACCTCTTGTAAAAGAGTACATTTTATCTCTTGTAAATGGAAAAAGAAAAAAGGAAGATGATGGCTTACCTCATCCATGATGTAAAAGAAAATTTGTGGCTCTAAATACCTAAAACCACGAATTTTTGAGCTCAGGGAATCCCTCCTAACTTTAGGGATCACTTTTAGGTGGAGCCATTTGAATTTGAATTCAAAACTCCCTCCAAGAATAGCTATAAAAAGAGCAAGAAGGAAGAGGCGATTAGCAAGCCTTGTACGTGACCACTTCATGTCATTTTGTAGAGATTGAAGAGCTTACTCGATAGCTCTATCATTCTACTCCCATTGTGCAAAGATTCATTCCCAATGTGGTTGTAATCATATGTGAATCTATACATTTATCATTATCTACTTCTCTGTTTTGTTCTCTGTTATACTCACTCAGAGCAGTATCTTCAGAAAGACCTATCTCGAGTTCTACGCATTTTTTTTCTATGTTTTAACAAGCATTGGATAGCTCTTATTGTCTATTTTTTGCATATCCATTTTCATGGTCATTGGATTTACAGTTTTGGAGATATCTTCATTTTATTGCTCACTGGTCTATCTCTGTAGAGCCCCGAGAATGGTGGGCATGTTCCAAAAATTGATGAATCTTGTTCTCATTGATCAGTCCATCATTTAAAGTCTTTTAACTTGGATTGGAAAGCTTGCTAAATCTACTTGCTATGCCCAAAAGGAATTTATCTAATTCTTACCAGGTTGAGAGCACTGTTCAGTTGTTCCGGCAGGTGTATGTCCAAAAATAGCAAATTTTGGGAGCTAGTCATTTCGCAACTAGTCTGTCTTGACTTAAACTTTTGGGATACATGTTTCAAAGTACTTGGCTGATATTTTGGTGGATCTAGGAAGCTCAAAGGGTCTACTAATCAACTCTGAAGTCTTAGTTTGCTGGTGTGAAGCTGGTTGTAGCAGCACCTACTCATCTTTGAATTGCATCCACCATCTCTCTTCACATCTCCCTCTCTCTCTCTCTTTGTCTCTCTCTATCTCTCTCTCTCTATCTCTCTCTGTCTCTCTCTCTCTCTCTCTCTCTCTCTCTCTCTCTCTCTCTCTCTCTCCCTCTCTCTCTCTCTCTCTCTCTCTCTCTCTCTCTCTCTCTCTCTCTCTCTCTCTCTCTCTCTCTCTCTCTCTCTCTCTCTCTCTCTCTCTCTCTCCTCCCCGTAGCCCCCACCCACCCCATAGCAGCCATGCATGTAGTCCCTCTCCCTCTCCTCTCTCTCTCTCTCTCTCTCTCTCTCTCTCTCTCTCTCTCTCTCTCTCTCTCTCTCTCTCTCTCTCTCTCTCTCTCTCTCTCTCTCTCCCCCTCCCTACAGCCCCCACCCACTGTCCTAATCACAGCCCTGCCCACCCATCGAGTTCCTCTCTCTCTCTCTCTCTCTCTCTCT
Organism: Ceratopteris richardii; assembly: GCA_020310875.1. Taxonomy (NCBI): domain Eukaryota; kingdom Viridiplantae; phylum Streptophyta; class Polypodiopsida; order Polypodiales; family Pteridaceae; genus Ceratopteris; species Ceratopteris richardii. The sequence continues at coordinate 152,487,835 of CM035425.1, read as the reverse complement.
CTCTCTCTCTCTCTCTCTCTCTCTCTCTCTCTCTCTCTCTCTCTCTCTCTCTCTCTCTCTCTCTCTCTCCTGCAGCCCCCACTCACTACAGCCCCCGCCCACCCACGGAGTTCCCCTCCCTCCTCTCTGTCTCTCTCTCTCTCTTTCTCTCTCTTCCTCTTCCCACAATCAGCTATGACAAAGCTCATGAAATTGTACTATTTTTGTGATGATGCGGAAGAATTCTGAGTCATAACAAGAATGAATGGGGTTATTGGCTTAACAAGGCTAGTAAGGATTGACAGATTGAGAACTCTTTCTTGATTTTATGGGTGGTGTTGCATGACCATTCTTAGTTGGGAGTGATTTGTTTGCTTAAGAAAGAGACCTCAACTTGTATTCAAAAGTGATAGTAAAAGTGTAACTGGTTAAAGTGTAAGTATATAAATGATTGTTGCTGCTAACCATTCCTGACGACTGCCTATTTTGGGGATCCAATTCAAAACTGGTGGCATATTTGATCTACCCCTCCAATTTTGGGGCAATCGATTGGCGCATATTCATTGAACGTGGGAAATCAGCAAGGCCCTCTTGGCCTATTGGAGCCTATAAAAGCAATGGACTAGTACTCATTGGGGATACACATAGATACACATACAGGGCTTATTTCGACATCTCTTTTCGGCCTCTCTTCGCACTCTGTGACTACAAGCCTATTGTAGGAAGTCACTCTGTGGTGAGGATACAGAGCCTGGGCTTCCCAGTGGAGGGCTAATAGCACTAGAGTGTGAAGAAGTGGCTTGGTTTTGTCATTCACTATGAAGAAGTGATATTTCTGTGGTCTTCCTCTTAGAGCAAGTCGCTGGTTAGTTTTGGATTGACATGTCAGCAGAGAGCATCAACATTTGGAGCATTCCTTTTGACTACATTGTAATCATCTGCTCGAACTAAGGAGTCGTTTCGTCCTTCACTATGGTCATTTGTCATTAATTTTCTTTCTGAGTGTCTACAATACATGTGTCTATTCCGATCGTGCTTGCTCTTAGGAATGTCAAAGGGTATACTTCCCTAAGGAGAACTTCCCTTGAGTAGGTGAAGTACTGGAAGAGCATATTGTCTGCATTTGTTAAAAGTAGGCACCCAATTACGTCCTCTACACCATCAGACTTAAAATAGCTGCTCCTATTTTGAGAACCAATGCCTCCAAAAGAGACTACTTACCACCTTCACTAGGCATACGCATAGGGACTAATGCTCACTCTAGACTTGATTCCTTAGAAATTTGAGATTATCTTTTAGATTTTTGCCAACTTATAAGACAATAATAGCTTTTTATGCAAAATAAATTTTACAATAAATCAATAGAAAATGACCAAGAAACTCTTCTCATCAATGAGAGATAGATACCTCTTACAACTAGAAATCTGAGTATGAGATATGGCTACTCAAATTATCAAAGAAATCCTCATGAAAGCAAGGGATCTACTAGCTTATTTAAAATCCCAAAGGGATAATAGAGGTGGGGTGTATCCAACTCCATGCATAAAGTACGTTTACATAACTTAAAAAGATTTCCTAAATAATGGAGAGCTCTTTTCTTAGAACATAGGCTTTGTCACACTTAAGTGTGTAAGGTGATTGATTCACGAAATATGAGGGGGACTCAATCTCATATTTGAACACATACTCTTTATTGGATCAGTGCTTCTCATTGCTCCAAGTTTCGTGAATCCAAGTTCCTATATGCTCCAAAGTTTGAAGCTTAAGTCTCAAACATGTACATGCACATAACAAAAAACTTATTCTTATTCATCTACCTTTTGGGCTTGTAGGCCCCATTTTACCTCATCCCCTTTCCAAAGATTTCATTATGATGGTATATTTTAGTGCAAGACTCCTCAAGAAAGGTTTGAGATAATTTCTCTTATTGATAAAGTAGATGAAGGTATGAATTCTTTCTAGATCCTCACTTTGCACATTTGCATCCTCTATGTAAATCCGTGCCCCTCCTTGTTGATATATTTAGGTAGTGATGTGTTTGAACACTCTAGGACCGTCGGGGCACTTTTTTCCCTCTTTAGGAGGTTTTTTTCCCCGGCTTGTATATACGCCTATTGCCCTAATGGGCTACTTATCTTGGTACATTCTCTAGTAATACATTCACTATTGTGTGTTGGGCTCCAAGCTTCTTCTTCTTCCTTATGCTGTTCGCGTGCTTCTCCAGATGTCTAACTCCAACAATTGGTATCAAAGCAAGTGGTCGCTTCATCTAGGGCGCCCTCGACACTCCTCCATTTGCACTCTCAGATTCACACGAAATTTGGTGAGCATACTCAGGGTGTAAGCAACTCCGTATGGATTTGTCAGCTATAGAGGTAGAATATAGAGATTTAACAACTACAACTCAAGAGGCCATGTGGCTCAAGCAACTCTATCTAGATTCAGGATTAAACTCTTACACTCCAATAATTTTTTGTGATGACACGAGCTCACTTCATTTGGTTGCTAATCGTTTATATCATGCAAGGACTAATCATATTGAAGTGCGCTATCATTATGAAAGGAATAAATTGCTTTACAAGGACATTCAATTGTCCTATGTGTCAAATCACTTAGAATGTGGAGATATAGTCACAAAGTCTTTGGATGGAAGCAAGATAAATAGGCTCAAATTGATGATTGGTTTGCACGAAATCAAGAAGGAATGAAGACCAAGCATGTTCGGCTTGAGGGGGAGATTTTGGTGTAAGGGAATCCAAGCCCACAGACTTGGATGATAAGCATATTGCTCATGGAACCTTATATGATCCATCCCTTGTAAAACTAAGTACATTTACCTTTGTAAATATTCATTACTTGCACGAGGAGTTAGGAAGCATCAAATCACGATTCGTTTGGTAGTTGATTGATGAGATAATATATCCTATAGTTTAGGATTTACTTTTAGGTGGACCTTTTGAACTTGAATTCAAAAGATTGGCTCCAAACTCAACTATGAAAAGAGGATCAAATGACCGGTATGATATCTCGACTCCGTGAGATCATTTTGAATGGGATACATTATGATTTGAGATCTCACTTCATAGCTGAATCACCTTTCTCACATTGTGTAATATATTATTGCCAATGACATTGTATTTGTATATGATTTAATACATACATGTTTATTACATCTTCACTTCATTTCTCTACCATGACTACTGTAACAGTACAATGATCTTCATAGAGTTTGTTCTCAATGTATGATTGATCATTTGCCTTGCTTTAACGCATCATAGATTTAATATATTGTCTACTATATAGATACAGAATCTTATTATCATTGCTTCTCTGAATTGTGAGATATTATCATTTCATTACTCTCTTGTCTGTTGACGGATGCACCCCAAAAATGTCGCGCATATCCTATGATTTTCTAAACATCATACTCAACAAGTAGTTCATCACTTTTGTTGAAATCACTCATGTTTGGTAGCTATGTAAGTTAAGTAGACATCACCAAAAGAATGTATGTTCTCTAAGCATAGTAGCGAATTGCTACTATGCTTAGAGAACTGTTCAATATACTGAAGAGGTGTATAGACAAGAATAACAAGTTTATGATGTTGGATCAATTTTATGCCTATCTCTTTTGATCCATTAATTAGTGGATCATGTTCCAAACAACATAGGTGATTATTTATGATTATTAGCAAGCTAAAGAGGCCTAGTTACACTCTCTAGAAGTTACTCTTGGCTGGTGTGAAGCAAGGTTAAGCAACACAACTTCGTATCCACCATCTCCTCCAAAAATGGTATCAAAGCAATAACAAGCAACATGGGGGATGAATTTCCATCATTCACTGACAAATTGGACCGAATCAACTACTCACCATGGTCATTAAGGATGCAAGCCTACCTTCAAGGGAGAATTCTATATGGATACATCTTAGGAGATGAGGAAACTCATTGAGATGATTAATCTCCAAAAGACAAGCTACACTTGAGTTTAGAACATCTCTATGTCAACCGTAGCTCAAAACGTTCACCAATTTTGAAATGTTTTACCAAAATATGAACACTGAGCTTCTCTATGAAAACTAGCTTCACTCAGAAAAGTCTGCCTCATAAAATTCACTCATTGACTAATGAAATGACTAAAGTTTCTATGAAAAGTCGACACAACACTCTTCTAGTGTTTGTGCAAATATTCCAAGTTAACGTTCTTCATAAGAACTTATAAAACTTTAGATTTACTCCAATAAGTAAACATCTATCTAAAACAAGCACTTTCTATAGGTGACTTTTACATATGCACCTTCAACCAATTGGTTCTCACAAAATACAACTGATTTAATAAAATTTTTTTAGACATAGATAGTTTACCTTCCAACTTAGATTTTGACTCCTCATTGGTGTAAAACTTTACACTACGCACTAAGATTTGATCAATTCTTTGATCATCGGGATTGGGCCTATTTCAGAAGACACTTATCACTTCTTCACATACAAATGTTCCTACTCACAATTCTCTTAGCCTGATTGCAGTTAGACTCTCAAATCTTGACCATATATGCATTAACTATAGACTTAGAGATCTACAAAAGGATTCCTGAAATGATCAAATAGAGAAGGAGAAATGGAGAAAAGATCGATGCGCAATTCTCAGAAAAACTTTTCTATTCAACTCATCTTTCATCTGATGGATGATACACATTCAACTTATGATCTACTCCTCTCTATCTCATCTATTCTTCATCTGTTACTCATATGACCAGTATATACAAGTATATATATATACATATGAGTGTGGATTCGTCATTACATCAAGTATGTGTGAAGTATTTACAAAGCTAGTATACATGTGTATATAGACCATCTATTTCTGAACCTCTACTTCAGTTCATGCTCTTAGGCTTCAATCATTTCTGCAATTCTTCACTCCTAAGCTTCTATAATCATCAATTGTTGATTTTCTTGCTCCAATAGCTCCCCCTCAATCATCAATTGTGATTACCTGCATTTTCTTTATCCCTACCATATCTTTAAATCTCTTCAACTTGGGTCCATCCAAACTCTTTGTCAACATATCTGCAAGTTGATCCTTTGTAGGAGTATGCATGATTTCTATTTATTTATCAACAACCTTCTCTGTCAAAAAATGATATTGGATCTCAATATGTTGGTTCCTAGCATGAAACATAGGGTTAGGTGCTAAATGCAAAGAAATCATGTTGTCTCCAAAAATGATAGGAGTACTCTGAATGATATCAAAACTCTTCATAAGAGTTTTTAGCAATATGAATTCCTTTGCAATTTCTACCATACCTTTGTACTCTACTTCTGTAGATGATAAAGCAAGTGTATGTTGCTTCTTAGAACACCATGAAATTAACTTATCTCCCACATAACACAAATACCCATTTGTTGATCTTCTATCATCAGAGTTACCTGCCCAATTGACATCACTATATATCTTGATCCTTGTATCTAAAGTCAATCCATAATACAAACCTTCTTTAAGTGTGACCCTCATATACCTAAGCACCCTTTGACATGCAATCCAATGCTCCTTTCTAGGACAAAGCATGAATTGAGATAAAACGCCAACTACATATGACAAATGAGGCCTTGTTAATGTAGCATAAATCAATCTACCCACCAAGCTCTGATAAAGCTTCATGTCTTTGAACTCTTCTACTCCATATCTACTCAATCTGTGATTCACCTCCATTAGATTTGGTGCTATCCTACAATCTTGCATTTTAAATTTTGATTAGCAAATTCTTCAAATACCTTTCTTGAGTTACATATACTCCATGTTGTGTATTTGAAATCTCCATTCCCAATAAATATGACAAGTTTCCCAAGTCACTGATCTTGAATTTTTTCTCCATCTTCTTCTTAAGACTTTCTATGCCTTTGTCATCTATACTTATAAGTATTATGTCATCAACACAAATACAAACATAGATAAACCCATCTTCACTTACTTTGATTAGCAGGCTACTATCTACCTTTGATGCTTGAAAACCAAGTTCCTTCAAGAACTTTACAAGCCTGTAATTCCATGCCCTTGGGGCTTGCTTCAAGCCATGCATAGCTCTCTTGAGCTTACACACATGATCTTAATAAAATTGATCTTTCAAACCACCTAGTAGTTCCACGTAAACTTAATCTGAAATGTAACCATTCAAGCATGCATTCTTCACATCTAATTGAGATAACTTCCAAACTTTGCAAGCAACAATAGCTATGAGAGTCCTTATGGTTGTCATCTTTGCAACAGGACAAGCTTGGATTTGTACCTAGACACACTTCCATCTATAAATATTTTTGTTTTGTAAATCCACTTACATCCAATTACCTTCTGATTAATTGGTTTATGTACCAACTCCCAAGTCTCATTCTCAATGAGTGCATCATACTCTTCCTTCATAGCTTTTTCTCAATTTTCCTTTCCTTTGGCTTCATCATATGTGGATGGGTCTTCATCTGCTTTTATCATATAAGCATAATCTTTAGTAGTCAAGAATGAATTATCAAAGCTATACCTTGTGGGTTGCCATTTGTGCCTTGATGATCTTCTGAGTTCTCCACTTCTTGAAGTTTCTTGTTCATCACATTCTTGATCAAACCTTGGCATCTCTTCAACTTCAACTAGTGCTTCACTATTCTCTTCTTCTTCAAATATTTGAACCTTTGATTTACCTTTCTTCTGATTCAACGTTTCTTCAAAACCTGCATAATTACTTTGCTCATCAAATGTGACATGCTTTGATACAAGAAATTGCTTTGTAGATGGACTCCACAACCTGTATCCCATTTTCTTATCATCATAACCACTGAACACATATTTTTTAGCCTTTGGTTCCAATTTATGCCTTAATTGAGTAGGAACATAAGCATAGGCTAAGCAACCAAATATTTTTCCATGATCTAATGTAGGTCTCGTACCCCACCAAGCTTCATATAGTGTCATACCCGTAAAATTTTTACATGGTAGCCTATTAACCAAGTAACAATTTGCTTATACCCTTGACTAGGGTATCAGATTTTTTGGAACTGTAGGAACATAGAAAACCTTACTCAAAAGAGTACTTCCATCTTTGTCTTTAACTGATCTAATTGACTTCACCTTGTGCTTTGTATTGTCACCTCTTTGAACTCTATGATTAATTGCCTTACGATCCAAATGAGTCATCAAAGCAATGTTTCCACTCCAGTGATTGCTACGCCTTGAGTCAATATAGAATACCCTTAAGTCTTCATTTGAAGCTTCACATGTTGCATTCATAATAAGAGTTGAATCTTCTTTCTGATCTGATGCATAATTGTATTAGATGTTATTGTACGATTGGTTTTGGAAGTTTCTTCCTCCATTTTCTCTAAAGAAACCTCTACCTCTGTAACTTCCTCTTGGATTTGTTCCACCTCTTCCTCTTTGGTTAAAATTTTGATTAAAGTTACCATTGCTTTGATTATTATGCCAACATTCATGAGATAAATGATTGGTCTTACCACATATCCAACAAGCTTTGACATTATCTTTGTTATTTTTTCCTCTTCCTCTACTTCTGCAACTTCCTCTTCCTCTTAGGAAGTTTCCATGGCTTAGATTACCTTCATCTTCAACTGATTATTTCTTTCCTTTGATAGCTTTCTTCTTGTCTTTAGAATACATTTCATGACGTGCACTCTTATCAACATCTCCGTTGATATCACTCTCAAAAGTTAGCATATGCCCTAACAATTGATTCGAGGAACACGTTGATAGTAGCAGCAGCAAGGTCAATGTTGAATGAGAAGAAACTACCCAATTAGCTATGGCAAGAGGCTGTCTCCACGGCCACATACTTGATTAACACGCTCCCATCAAATCCCTTGGATGGAATGACACTTTATGGAGCACAAAATGATAGGAGACCCTCATTGGACCATTGCAAAGTATTTGGGGGCATTTCTTATGCACATATACCCTCACAGATTAAAGGGAAGGTTGATCCTAAAGCTGAAAATTATATACTCATTGAGTATGACCAAAACGAGAAGGGTTATAGGCTACATAATTCCAGTAACAAAGGATTCATAGTTAGTAGAGATGTCATGTTTGATGAAAATAATTCTTGGTTTGAAGATGATTGCACGAAGGTCAAGTTACCTTGTGATTTGGAGAATAACTTTCCAACTCTCACTCAAGAAGATCAACAATTACGAGAAGATATCAATTCAGAGGATGAAGAGCAATTTGATTTCAAGGCTTGGAAGTCAAGATGAAAGCCCAAGTTCAAGCAATTGGAAGACATTCCATCAAAAGCATGATATTCACACTATCTGAAGGTGAGTTGATTCCGTAGCAAAGCACCTCCCCATCACTATTTAGCAATGAAGGTTGACAAGAGTGAGCATCAAATGTACATCCTTTTTCACTAGCAAAATAGCTCCTACAAGAGCAATTAACTTATGCAAGTATTCTCCTCGTTTGACAATCGATGGAGCTCACAAAAATCCTTTTGTTGATATCTAATTAACTAAGGTAGCTATCTTTAACAAGTTATTTCACTTGCAATGATCAACTATTCTCATAAAATGATGCTTAGAAAAACTAAGATGCATCCCAACATTTTAGGGTGTTAGCAGTATGCAGACCAGAGGGCAATGTTTTGCACGTAACTCAAGAATGATTGAGCGAAATAAAATGAAACTTTGCAACAAGAAAATAGACAATCTATTAAATCTATAACAATTTAAATCATTGCAAACGATTAAGTAGAGGCTCAAAAATAGATAAGAGAATCTCACTATTTTGCAAAGTATATGAGAGAGTAGAAGAGATGAGACATGGCACAATTATATGTATTCATGCACATACATTACATTGACATTGGCAATGAATAATTTCAAAAAGTGAGGCCAATAGAGGATCTATAATGTGAGCTCAATATGCCATACAAATACCTCTGAAATCTCTGCTATATCATCCTCTCTTGGCTGCATATCCACGCGACTAGATAATCCTCTTTTATAGCCTTTTGTTGGAGCCAAGATTCAAGTTTGTATTTGAATCTTTACCTAAAAGTGTTTCAAAGTTTTAGGACTTGATTTGATTTAAATCCTCACTAAATAATTTGTGGAAAGACTCTCCTATGAACTCGTGATTGGAAGTGTTTCCACATGTGCACTTTTAAAAGGAGTAAAAATCAATCTTTTGCAAGAGATCATTCATGTGCTTATAAATGAATGAACATATGAACTTTAGGATAAGTGATCAAGCATTTAGGCTTGGAGTAATCGCACCAACAACTCCCCCTTAGACATAACATGCTTGGGGTTCAAATCTCTTTGATCTCTTGCAATCCAATCATCATCTTGAACTTATTCAATTTAGTTCCGTCCAAAGATTTAGTTTGAATATCTGCACATTGCAAATTTGTTGATACATAGGAAAATTGTATGTCCTTGTTAAGTTGCTTCTCTCTCACATAATGATAATGCACTTCAATGTGCTTAGTCCTTGCATGATATACATGATTACTCGCCAAATGTAGTGAGCTAGTATGATCTCCAAAGATCATTGGAGTGTATGTATGTAGGTTGAAATCTGAGTGGAGTACTTTAACCACATTGCCTCTTGTGTTGCATTTTCAAGTCCCTATATTCAGATTTACTTGATGACAATGCCATAGTTAGTTGTTTCTTTGATGATCATTAAATCAACTTAGATCCTACAAAAGATAAGTAGCAGAGGTGCTCCTCATGTCATCTTCTGAACCAGCTGAATCTGCATCCAAGTATAGCTTGATATCGAAGTTAGATTTAAATGGATAAAATATTCCATTTATGGTACCCTTGAGGTTATTTAAGATCCTTTCGGCAACTTCCATGTGAGGTATTCTTGCTGTATGCATAAATTGACTCAATGTATTGACCCCATAGCATATATCCACTCTTGTTAGGGTTGCATAATTGAGAACCCCAACAAGACCTTGATAACTTGTAATTTCTTCAAGCAATAAGCACTAAGTTTGTGATTCAAATCCATGTGTTTACCTGCAATTTTTGTATTCTCCATCTTGAACTTAGTTAACATGTCATGGATCTACTTCCTCTGAAAAATGAAAACACCAAAATATGTATAAACAATCTCTAAATGAAGAAAATATGTAAGCAACCCAAGATCACTGATCTTGAACTCCTCCTTCATCTAAGTTTCCATCTTCTTGATGCCATTGGCATCATTTCCTACAATGATAATGTCATCCACATAAACACATAGATAAATAACCTCTAAATTAGTCTTTTTAATGAACAATGAAGAATCTGCCTTTCTTGCAACGAAACCTTGGTCCTGCAAGTATGTGACTAGCCTATAGTTCCAAGCTCTAGGTGCTTGCTTTAAACCATACAATGCCTTCCTTAATTTACATACATAATTAGGTTTGTCTTTGTCTTCATATCCTAGTGGTTCAGACATGTAGACCTCTTTAGAGATGCACCCTTTAAGGAATGCATTTTTAACATCTAATTGGTACAGGTTCCAATTCTTTGAAGTACCAATACTTACTGAAACTCTGATGGTTGTCATCTTGGCTAAAGGTGAGAAGGTCTCCTCATAATCCACTCTATGGGTTTGAGCAAACCCCTTTGCTGCTAGCCTTGCTCTATGCCTATTTCTTGTGCAATCTGAATTCTTTTTCACTTTTTAAGTCCACCTGGATTATATTACCTTCATGAATGGTTTTTTGGGAACCAAATCCCAAGTGCTATTCTCTTGAAGTGCTTCAATTTCTTCTTGCATAGCTTCTCTCGATTCTTTCCTTTTGTTAGCTTCTCCAAATGAAGAAGGCTCCTCTTACATAAAGTCTTTAGCTATGTATATAGAGTGTTTGGTGACTAGTGATGTGTCATAGCCATACCTTATAGGTTTCTTGCTTTCACTTTGAGATCTTCTAAGTGCTTGATTGGATGAATCTGGAATGTCTTCCAATTTTTGAACTTATCTTTACCCTTGACTTCCAAGATTCAAAATCAATTTGTTCTTCTTCTTCTGAGTTGACATCTGAAGTATTTTGATGGCGATGCACCACAATGCGCTCTCCTTCTCGAGAGCTCCACTACGATATGCTCGGCGTAGAAAACCGAGCTCCTGAGGCCACACACAGTACTCTGCACATAGGCTGTAGAATACGCAGAAAACACAGTACACAGGGAGCACGAAGATAGACTTGTTAGGTCTTACAAATGCAGTCGAACTTACAAACTGTGATTGACTTGGCCACTATATGTTTTATTAAAGAACATATACAAAGAAGTGCCCGGTGGCCATTTGGCCTTTCACATGGACACCAACGGTAACAATCTCCCACTAAAGGCCAATATGGCCAGAGTAACTATGGGAGAAAAAATAAAGAATGATAAAGAATACTTGAGTCTAAGTATACAAACTATACCTCCCACTTGATGGGCATGTTACATAGTATACAAGTGACTGCGTAAGATCAAGGATCAAGTAAACCCCATCAAGTGATAACGGTGTTGAAAGCTATCCTATGGTAGAGCTTTAGTCAAAGCATGTGCAGCATTATCTGGAGTGTGAAGCTTCTCAAGAATAATGCTCTTAGTGGCTAAGCAATCTCTAATGAAGTGATACCTCACGTCAATGTGCTTGGTCTTTGCATGATAGACCGGATTCTTAGCCAAAGCAATGGCACTCTGACTATCACTCGGCAAGTGAGGTACATGCTGAGGTAAACCCATATCACAAGCAAGACAAGAAAGCCACAATGCTTCCTTACGTGCCTCACTTGATGCAACATACTCTGCTTTTGTGGTGGAAACAACTGTACATTCTTGAAGACGAGATCTACAAGAGATAGCACCTCCAGCAAAATGAAAAATGTACCCTGATGTAGACTTACGATTGTCTACACAACTAGCATAGTCAGAATCTGTGTAACCAATAATGGATGCTTTCCCTCTACCTAAGCATAGACACTTGTCCTTAGTGCCACTCAGATATCTCAAAATCATTTTGACTGCTTCCCAATGTTTCTTGCCAAGATTAGACATATATCTACTCACAACTCCCACTGCAAATGCAATGACTGGTCTCATAGCTACCATAGCATACATGAGACTACCAACAGCAGATTGATACAGAATTTTGGTCATAAATTCCTTTTCCTCATCTGATTTGGGGCAGTCATCCTTGCTCAATTTCACATATGTGGGTAAAGGTGTACTCAATGCCTTTCCACCCTGCATATTGAATCGGTGAGGTACTTTGGATATGTACTCACTTTGAGACAAGTATATGCATCTTTTACTCCTATCACGAGTAATGCGCATGCCAAGAATATGTTTGGCATCCCCCAAATCCTTCATATCAAATGTCTGACTCAACTTCTTTTTGAGAATTGACAAATCATAAGAAGACTTCCCAGCAATCAACATATCATCGACGTAAAGTATCGAGCATATCAAGCTGCCATCAAAACATCTCTTTGTGTAGAGACAATGATCCTCATTGCTCCGAGAATAGCCTTGGGACTTCATAAAAGCATCAAACTTTTGGTACCATTGTATAAGAGACAATTTAAGTCCATACAAGCTCTTCTTGAGCTTACAAACTAGACTTTCCTTGCCAGGAACTACATAACCCTCTGGTTGTTCCATATAGATCTCATCTGTAAGATCTCCATGCAAGAAAGCTGTTTTCACATCCATTTGGACTAGCTCTAAGTCCTCCATTGCAATGAATCCAAGCAACATGTGCAAAGTAGTCATCTTGACCACTAGAGAGAAGATTTCCTAAAAATCAACACCATGTTGTTGCTTAAAACCCTTTGCAACAAGTCGTGCTTTATATTTTGGAGAAGCACTATCTGATTTGAATTTCAGCTTATATACCCATTTACATGGTAAAGCTTTCCTGCCCTTTGGCAAAGGTACTAAGTCCCAAGTACCATTCTTGTGAATAGAATCCAACTCACTCTTCATGGCACGCTCCCACTTGACATGATCCTCTATCTGCATAGCCTCTTTGTAGCAAGAAGGCTCACCAACATCTGTTAGCATAACAAAATCTAAACCCGGAACATATCTATTAGGTGGATATGAGACACGTGCAGAACGTCTCAATGGTTGTTGAACAGGAACATGTGCAGACTGATCTGAATGGACATTCTCTTGAACATCCCTATGTGCAACATTTTTATGCATGCTAACCGGAGAACTAGTATCCTCAAACACTAGTCTTCTCACTTCAACCTCCTTAATGGGTTGTTTATGCATCTTAGACTCATTAAAAATGACATCACTACTTCTGATCACTGATCGTGTTTCAGGATCCCATAAGCGATGTCCAAATTGTCCTTCTCGACCATATCCAAGAAAAATGCATTTCTTTGACTTATGGTCCAACTTTTGTCTAAGATTCTTGGGTATATGAACATATGCTTCACACCCAAAAACTCGAAGATGATCATAATATGGTGGTTTCCCTGTCCATAACTCTTGTGCCACTTTCAGACCTTTGGCAGTACTAGGTGAAAGGTTAATCACATGAACTGCAGTCAATACTGCTTCTGCCCAAAAACCTTGTGAGAGGTTTGCATGATGCAACATAGAGACTACTTTATCTTGAATAGTTCTATTCATCCTCTCACCTACACCATTCTGCACTAGGATATAAGGAGCTGTAAACTCTCTACGAATCCCTCTAGACTGAAAGAAAAAGCTGAATTCATGTGAGGTATACTCACCCCCATTATCTGAACGTAAAGCCTTACGCTTAGTTCCTTTTTCAATCTCATCTGAAGCAAGCCATTTTCTAAAAGTAGGGAATACATCATCCTTTGATTTGATAGGATATACCGAGACTTTTCTAGTAGCATCATCTATGAAAGTGACAAAGTAAAGAGAACCACCTAAGGACCTAGTGGGCATAGGACCACACACATTTGTATGAACGATATCTAAAGGCTGAATTGAAGAGTCAATATGCGTTTTATGCACATTTCTGGTTTGCTTTCCATATTGAAAATGCTCACAAAATGAAAAATCAAAGAAAGATAATAGCCATGGGCTGTTTAGTAACAGCTAATAAGTGTTCTTTCTGTGATATAAATAAAGGATAAAGTGAGCCAACTTTGCTTCCTTTTGCAATAACCATATTGCCCTTTGATATACGAAAGGACTGAGCATAGAAGAACACCTTGTAACCAAGGTCATCAAGTTGACCAAGTGACATCAAACTGCATGATAACAGAGGTACATGGCGTACATTATGCATAGTAAATTTTGAACCATCAATGAACTGCACAACCACATCTCCAATCCCCACAACATCACACTGGTAAGAGTCACCAAGTCTCACGGTACCAAGAGACTTTGCTGCATAATTAGAGAACCATTCTCTATGTGGTGTCACATGGAAAGAAGCACCAGAATCTAGCAGTCAGGTGTGGGAAAGAGAATCAGCCATAAGTGCCTCAGATGGCACAGTAGTATCAAGTGTCAACACATCAGCATCATCAGAAATAGCATTAATTTCTTCAATCTTCATAGTCAAAGTAGTTGGTGCAGGTAACTGTTTAACATGTCCATCAACATTATGTCCTTTACCTTTAGCATTCTTTAATGCATAACAGTCTTTCTTCATGTGTCCTTTCTTATGAAAATAATGGCATTCGATATCCCTCTTCCTTGATTTACTTCTACTCTTATTCCATTGACCATTCTTTTCCTTCTTCTTGCTCCTGCCACGTTGTTGATTCATTCCTTGTTAAGAATCACGAACATTATATGCATCTCCACTCTGAGTGCCAACCATAGATTTTCTACGAATCTCCTCACTCAAGAGTGCTCCACATATGTCATCATAGACAAGTTTACCACCAGGTGCACTGTTGCTAATAGTTGTGCGAAACGTATCACATGATGATGGCAGGTGCATAACAACAATACTGCTTTCATTTCATTATCCATATCCATTTTTTGAGCCTGTAACTGGGAGAATATAGCATCAAACTCATTTAGATGAGTAGCAACACTATCTGTGTCCTTCGTACGAAGGTCATATAATTTTCTCATCAGATACACTTTATTTGATGCCGTCTCTTTTTCATATGTATTGCATAACTTCTTCCAAAGCTCCTCTGCACTTTCACAGTCTAATACTGTAAAGTAAACATTATCTGCCAGGTGCAAGCCAATGATAGACCTGGCCATTTCATTC
This sequence comes from Ceratopteris richardii, assembly GCA_020310875.1. NCBI lineage: Eukaryota > Viridiplantae > Streptophyta > Polypodiopsida > Polypodiales > Pteridaceae > Ceratopteris > Ceratopteris richardii. The sequence goes on along the minus strand of CM035425.1, from coordinate 152,472,639 downwards.
AACTCATCCCAATCATCTTCATCCATGTCAGCAGGCTTCTTTGAAATGCCATTTACTGGCTTCCATTGCCTCCTTTGAATCAGCACATCTTTAATCTGATTCTTCCATAGAGCAAAGTTTGTGCCATCAAATTTTCGGATCTCAAAATGGTCTTTGCCCTGCAATTCATAGCTCCTCCTTGGAACACTACCACTAGACACTCATCCATCGGATGTGCTTGAGACCTCTGATGCCATGATCGTAGAGAACTGAATAGAATGATAATGGAGCTAGAAGAGTCCAAACACCAACAAATAAGTGTATCAAGGAGTAAATCGACCATTGTATAGTTGACTAAACCAAAAATTTGGAAAAAGTATGCCAGAGTATCCTCTACAAAATTAGCATATGACCAGTGTCAAAGTATCATAGAACTGCAAGTACTAACATGTCTACGTGCATACTGAATCACTGACTCCACTACATATAATCAGTTATCCAATAGAAGCCAACTAGGCTTATCGAGCACTTATGAGAAACTATCATACATCTCCTATGGCGAGGCTGGGTAAGTCTTCCACCTACATCATCGAAGAGATCCCGACATCTGGGTGTCTTCCAGTTAAGAAAACTCACCAGGACCCTCTTTATCAAACGTAAAAGGCTTTATGCAAAGAACGTAATCGCTATATCAATGACCACATGGACGTACATAAGCGGTATCCACAGAAGCGTACATGGTGTGTATGTGCTCAATATATGCAGTAAAATGATACTAAAAAGCTGAATACACAGCCCAAACCCTAGCCAATAACACCTGCAAGTGTCTGTCAACTCTAATGTTTTAGGCTTTAAAAACCTGCATAAATTTGCAGCGACTGCTCCCACCAAAACTGAAAAACCCCTCAAGAAACCTATAGTTTTATGACTGTGGTTGAAAATACAGCCCCAAAGATTGATATTTATTGTTCTTGGACCTGTGTGAAGAGAGCTATGTGTGAAAGTACTCCGAAATGGCTCCAAAAACACCCCAAAATTTCTTCAGAAATAGGCTTTGAAAGCAAAAATGAAGCTTTGAGGGACCAAAACTTGTTCAAGGTAATGTCAACCTTAGTCTTTCCCCTTCTTCAAACACCACAAGAGTGTAGCTTAGTGGCAAGAGATTGCCACGGTTAAGTGAGCTCTGGGGGGAACAGTACTGGGATGGGTGATCTCCAAGGAAGTATCGGCAACCTCTATATTCCTTGATTCTTGAGGTCCTCCCTCACACGCAGCCAACAGCGCCAACGGTGACTTTGGTGACTCGGATGACAAGCTATGCCAAGGTCGATGCCTTGATCGCCGCCTTGGAGAAAGGGGGGTGCTCTCTTCGCTCGCACAAAAGGAACAAAGCTTTTGCCTCGAACTGCTCTAATAGCAGTGAAGTATTTCGATGGTGATGCACCACACTGCGCTCTCCTTCTCGAGAGCTCCACTATGATATGCTCGGCGTAGAAAACTGAGCTCCTGAGGCCGCACACAGTACTCCGCACATAGGCTGTAGAATACACAGAAAACATAGTACACAGGGAGCACGAAGATAGACTTGTTAGGTCTTACAAATTTGGTCAAACTTACAGTTTGTGACTGACCGGGCCACTATATGTTTTATTGAAGAACATATACAAAGAAGTTTCCGATGGCCATTTGGCCTTTCACATGGACACTAACGGTAACAACATCCTCTGATGTATGTGGTCCTTCTTTGGTTAGAATTGGAAAATCATTCTATAAATCATAGAGTAGCTTTATTTTCCTCCAATCATTTCAAACCAAGAGTTGTTTTCATCAAATACCACATCCCTACTAACTTTAAGTCGTCTATTAGTGGGATTCTAATTCTGAGCATAGGCAATAAATAACATCTTTTAGCTTTTGGATTAAACTTTCCCCTAACCTCTGAGGGTATGTGTGCATAGGCAATGCACCCAAAGATCTTACAATGATCTAAAGAAGGTCTCTTGCCATTCCATGCCTCATAAGGTGTCATCCCATCGAGAGCCTTGGATGAAAGCCTATTAGTTAGGTAAGTGGTTGTGGAAACACCCTCTTCCCATAGATAATTAGGGAGTTTTTTCTCATTCAACATTGATCTTCCAACCTCTACTATTAATCTATTTCTTCTCTCTGCTTTTCCATTTTGTTTAGGAGTGTACCTTGTCGTAATCTCTCTCTTTGTGCCTCTGTCCTATAAGAAGGAATCAAGCTCATGTAGGAAATACTCACCACCTCCATCATATCTGAGCCTCTTCAAACTTTTACCTATTTGATTCTCAACTGATGTAAAATACTTCTTGAAACAAGTGAAGATGTCATCTTTATGCTTCATAAAATAAAGTATTGTCCACATAATATAGTCATCTATGAATTAAAAATAATACCTCGACCCTAAAATTGATGGCTCTCTACTAGGACCCCACACATCTGTGTGTACAAGCTCCAAGTAGTCTTCATACATGTATCCTCTTTTATTGAATGGTTGCCTATGTGACTTTCCAAATTGGCATGCTCCACATTTGTAAATCATGTGTTGCTTGGACACATTTGGAATGCCAAGCGGACTCTATTCGCTGCATATTTGCTTCAATGTCCTATCACCTATATGTCCTAGTCTCATATGCCATATCTCTAATTCAGATAGGGTTTGGTCCTTATAATTGAAGGGAGCAATATTTCTTGTATCCTCAACTTCAAAGGTAAAACTTCTATCAAATTTCTCACCTTTTGCAATCCTTTTGAAGCATTGTTGAGGGTCCTCCACATATGCTCCATGCCTCGTGAGTCTAACCTATAAACCCTTCTCAACAATATGTCCAACACTGATTAGGATCTTGATTATTGTTGGCACATACAATACACTACTTAGAAGATTCAGATTACCATTAGATGCTTTAACATTTCCAATCTTCTTTACTAAGTGCCTAGTGTCATCGCCTATCTGAATTTCATGCTTTCCTTTTGGTTCTTCAAGGTTAGATAATAATGCTACATTTCTTGTTACATGATTTGAGTAACTAGAATCAATATAGAATAGGTATTCATCATCTTTACCCTCCTTGGCTATCATATTAATTAGCAATAGGGAATAATCTTGATCATCTGTATAGTTGTTGTAGTCTCTCCTTCCTCTGAATCCTCCTTGATAGTTGTTGTTGTAGCCTCTATTGTAATTGTGATGATAGTTGTTTCCTCCATATTTGATCCTGCCTCTCAATTCTCCATAGCCTCCTCTATGGAACCCTCTTGCTCTCTGATTCTTTGTGTTCTTGAAGCATTCATCTATGGTATGATTGGCCATGCCACAAATGTTGCAAAGTGGAGGATTGTATAGTCTCCTCCTGCCTTGCTTCCCTCCTCTGCCCCTTCCTCTAGTACCTCTTCCTGTACCTATGAAATTCACTTGAGAGGTACTTGCATCTTCTTCATTCTTCTTACCTTTTCCTTTATCTTTACTCTTATTTTTATATGTGTAAAGAGTAGAAGATTGATTACCTCTAGAAGTATCTCCATTCTTCTTGAGCTTCCTCTCATGTGTGAAGAGTTGAACCATCAATGTATTGAGGTCAAGTATCTGCATGTCCACGTATAGGTCCATTACTATGGTAAAAGACTTCCATTTCTCACCAGCCTTGATGCCATTTATGATCTCCCTTATTATTTTCTCCTCTTCTATTTCTTCTCCAATACTCCCAAGTTCATCAACTACATCCTTCATCTTGGTCACATGAGTATGTAAGAACTCGCTAGTTTATCCTTTGCACACCAAGAAATTAATCTCTCTTGCACCTCTCTTGTAGGTTGGGTTTTGCTTTTAAAGGTTGGCATTTCTTTATCTCATATATATATCCATACAACCTTCTTCCTTGTAGGTAGGCCTTCATTCTTAAGGACCAAGATTAATAATTGAACCTATCCAATTTGCTAATAAATTATGGAAATGCATCTCCCATTTTACCTTGATTGTTGCTCTCATACCACTATTGGAGAAGATGGTAAACACTTTCCATAGATAAGATGTTGTCAGGATCTTACTCACGCACACAGAGAGGTTACAGATGTTGAGAACAAACCAAAAGATAGGCACGACAAGAGACGAGATAGAACGCAATATTGGGTGCAATCTCCCCCCATGCACTCTCTTTCGACAGTCCACAGAATGCATGTATTTATAGGAATTTTTTATTATGTCGAAAAGAGTGGTTACATGAGAGGGGCTTTGAAAAGCAAGCGTGAAACTAAAAGTTGGTAAGTTTTAAAGAAAACCTTTGCTTTCAATAATAGAAAAGGAGGTCTACAATGACCCTTATTCTATCCACTATTTTTCTAATTGTTTCTAACAATTGAACCTTCTATGCGGGTTTCTTTACAAACTAAATAAATTATTATTCGGATTATTAATGTCTGCCGTCAGATTCATTCATGTCCACCCTTTCATGCCTTTCATGCTTCTCACAAACCTTCAGCTACTATATCAAAAGCACCAAAGCACATTAATACATCAATAAATTAACACTCCAACAATTCCTTGTTCAACATATTTCATAATTTATAACATGTCCCTTAGTTGAAAAAGCAATTGACCTCAATTGATAAAGTAATAAACATGGATAGCCAATCACATGTTTCATGACTAAACAAAAAAAAATTAGCATATTCCACGTAAAAACACATGCATGGAAATGTTCATGAAGGTGTTATGTTATTACGATTATCTATGAGGTGCTGACATAGTCTAGGTTGCATGAGTATGTAGAGAACAAAACCCTCTTTCTATGGACTTTCCTTGCTCTCAACCTTAGTTGCTTCAACCTAGTTATCACCCAAGCAAGTATCATATATCCTGAATCTAGTGCTTCCCTCTCAAGATGTACCCTGGGGAAATGTACCATAGCAGAATGTACCTTGTCTTGATGTACCTTGATGTATCCTCCTAGGATGTACACTGTCTGGATGTACCATGATGTGTCCTAATAGGATGTACCATGAGACGTGCTGCGTCGCATCGCGCTGTGCCCAAGACTTCTTGAAAAAGTAAGAAAAAGTGCAAGTTATATTAAATATAAGAGGAGAGAACTTGAGTGACAACACCAAGAGAGAGTGTAGTGGTAAAGCACTTCCCTTGTGTGGATGAGGTTTTGGGTTCAAATCCTCCTATCTTGGTGAATCTAAAAGTCCTTATTGCCACTCATACATTAAAATTGGTTTGCGCGTAGCCAACGGTTGCCAAGGGAGTGTTGGGTGCCAAAGATGCATTAGTTATGCCTTAGTTATGTTTTAGTTATGCCTTAAGTTATGCCTAAGTTCTATGCCTTAGTCGACACCTTGGAGTGATCCGAAGGAGTAAACGTAGATGTAAATGTAGGTTTTGGTTTTGGAACTAGAACTTGAAGAGAAACAAAAACAGAAACTAAAATAGGAATAGGAATAGGAACCGGAAATGGAGATGGAGATGAAATTGCAAACAGAGAACAATGAACAGTGAAATAGACGCCTCCGTATTGACGCATGTAGAGCTCTGATACCACTGTTGTCATGATCTTACTTATGCACACACAGAGGTTACAGATGTTGAAAATACACCAAAAGATAGACACGACAAGAGACGAGACAGAACGCAGTATTGGGTCCAATATCCCCCCATGCAATCTGTTTCAAGAGTCCACAGAGTGCATGTATTTATAGGAATTTTTGATAACGTCACAAAGAGTGCTTACATGAGAGCGGCTTCAAAAAGAAAGCATGAAACTAAACATTGGTAAATTTTACAAAAAACCTTTTCTTTCAATAATAGAAATCGTGCTCTACAATGACCCTTATTTTAAACACTATTTTTGTAACTGTTTCTAACAATAGAACCTTCTACGCGGGTTTATTTACAAACTAAATAAATTATTATTCAGATAATTGATGTCCGCCCTAAACTCGGATTATTGATGTCTACTCGTTCATGCCTTTCATGCTCTTCACGAACATTCAACTGCTATATCAAAAACACTAAAACACATTAATACATTAATAAATTGACACTCCAACAATTCCTTGTTCAACATATTCCATAATTCATAACATTAGATGGTGCTGCAAATTCCTGCTTCACACTAGCCAAAACTAAGTTTAGGAGTGCAAAGTGGACCTCTTCAGCTTTCTAGGAAGCACAAATAATCACCAAAGTACTTTGGAAGATGAACAATTAAACAATTAAACAAAATCCTTTTTGTGATATCTAGTGAAATAAGGTAGCTAACTTTCACAAGTTATTTCACTTGAAATGATCAAGTTTGCTCATAGAATGATGCTTAGCAAAGATGAGATGCATCCTAACATTTTAGGGAGTTAGTAGTATGCACACTATAGGGCAATGTTTTGCACATAACTTGAGAATGACTGAGCCAATTAAATTGATGAAACTTTGTAGCAAGAAAATAGATAGTCTAATGAATCTTACCAACTTAAATCACTATAAATGATCAAGTACATGCTGATAAATAGATTAGAGGAGCTCACTATTCTGAGTAGTATGTGACAAAATAGAATAGATGAGACATGGAAAGATTATGCATTAATGCACACAAATTACATTGACATTGGGAATGAATGATTTCACAATGTGAAGTCAATAGAAGAGCTATAATGTGAGCTAAAAATGCCACACAAATCCCTCCAAAATCCCTGCTATATCATCCTATCCTAGCTGCATATCCACGAGACTAGATATTCCTCTTTTATAGCCTTTTGTTGGAGCCAAGATTCAAGTTTGAATTTGCATCTTTACCTAGAAGTGTTCCAAAGTTTTAGGAATTTATTTTCTATAGATCCTCACCAAATATTTTGTCGAAAGATTCTCCTAGAAACTCGTAATTGGAAGTATTTTGACATATGCACCAAGGACTAGAAATCAATCTTCTACAAGAGATCATTCATGTGCTAATACATGAATGAACATATGAACTTTAGGATAAGTGATCAAGCATTTAGGCTTGGATTAATTGAACCAATAAGTCTAGGCCAAGTTGATGCGAGGCATCAGCCTTGTGGGCCAACTTGATGCCTGACATCAAGTTTGTGGGCCAACTCGATGCTAGGCATTGACTTGGCACACAACCTCGATGCCTGGCATCGAGTTGGACCACAAAGTCAATGCCTCACATTGACTTGGCAAGCAAACTTGATGCGTGACATCGAATTGGTTGCTATTTTAGTCTATGCACATGTTCAGTAGAATGAACAGTGCTCATAACGTGCTAGAAATTAAGGAAATTCCTTGTCTTGGTATCTAATTAGCTTAGATAGCTACCATTCATCAGCTATTTCAATAAAAAAGATGGAGTACACACTGAGAATGATGCTTAGCAAGCTAAAGGAGTACACACTTAGAATGATGCTTAGCAAGCTAAAGGACTTTCGTGACATTTTGAGGGTACTTTGGAGTACAGAGTAGAGAGTAAAGATATGAGGATATCTCACGATTGAGAAAACCAATGATAATGAAGCTTTGTAGCTATGAACTAGACACTATACAAAATCTATATTTCTTTAAATCACATCAAATGATCAATCCTGCACTCAGAACAAGCTCTGAGAAGTTCAATGTTCTGAGATAACCAAAGCAAAGAAGTGTACTAAAGATATGATCAATTTGTATGTATTAAATCACATAATAGTACAATGACATTGGTAATGTTCAACGGCACAATGTGCGGGTAGTGAAGTGGCTAAAGAATGAGGACACTAATCACCCAAGTCCCTCTCAATTGATCTCTCTAATTGGGCTCATACCACAAACCTTTTTTGATCCTCTTTTTATAGTTTGAGGTTGATCCAATCTTTGAATTCAAATTCAAATTCTCACCATAATGCGATTCCAAAACTCTTGGATTCATTCTCTCATCAATCATCTACAAAATAGCTCGAGATTTGATGCCTCCTAACTCCATGTCAGAGTAGTGCACTAAAGATATGCACTTTAACAAAGATAAAAGATTATTGAATTTTACAAGGGAGTGATCATATGTGACTACATGAGATATATGCTAGCTATCCAAGTATGTAGGATTCGATTCTTTTGCACCAACACCAAAGGCACTATGACCCTTCACTCTATAGTTTTTCTCAAAGTGATTATAGCAAGAAAGATTAGGCTCCAATGGAAATTACTCTTATGGTAACAAACAACCTATTCTTCTTTGGAGAAATGGTGGATACGATCTAGGAGATTTTATTCACCAAAAGAGGATGATATGCTTAATACTCAAGGGATGGCTATAAAGCTTCCCTATACTTATGGTCATAAACATGTAGCATAATTGGGTTTGTGGCACTAATTTATGGGCTATATTAGCATGTAGAAGATGAAGGAAATGCAAAATATTAGGCTAATGGATGGCCTACTAATTTTCAATGTCCGAAGCATGAAACATTTGATTGAGGCATGCCAATTAGGAATGGAGACTACAAAAAGTTTTTAGAAGCTAGAACACATAATCAACATGTCTTCGATTTGATGAATGCAAACATTTAGGGACATGAGGGGTTATTATACAATGATACTATGGATATCATGCATGAAGAAACAAATCACGTGTTTTTGATTGCCCAAAATGTTCTTGAAATAGGTTAACAAGAAGACATGTAGTCACACCAAAAATAATAGGTTTGAATGAGAGAGATATTATTTCTCAAGTGAATTCACTCGATACCTGAGTGCTCAAGGAATAAAGAGAAGCTTTACATGTATACATTGTATTGAATATAATGGGCTAGTCTTTGTTTTCAAAAAGAAGTTTAGAAATAGCCTACTATCCAAAAGTTTAATTAATAGATAGAAAAATTATGCAGGTGAATGGGCATAGCAACCATGGGACCCCCTGAGTCCCACAAAGTAGGGGTTGTTTAAAACTTGCTAGAAAACTTAACAAAGGAGGTTGATAATCCCTTTTGTCCCTCACATGGGGGGGGATACTTGCTTTTAATCTTTTTGTTTTCAAGAAAAAACACTTTATGGTGTCTAAAACTAGGGGGCTTCTTATAGTTGGAAATTCTTTTGGGTAAAAGTAAAAATAAATTTTTGGATAGACCATTCTTTAGGAGGGCTATTTAAGTTGACTACACACATCTCTTTCTAGATCTTCTAGATGCTTTTACCTCTTATAGCATTCCAAAGTGTTGAGGAACAATCGATCGCTTTACCCAATAACGCTTTCTTCTAGTTGTTTTTTCCCTAATGCAACATGAGTCTCCCAAGGACCTACTAGGTTGACATTGACTTAGGGCACAAAAAGAAGAGGTTTTTACATGTCCTCATTGACATGAATGCATCATTTATCCCATGGAGGGACATCAAAAATTTTGTTAGCTTTTACATTGCTCAAAATTCCCTGATGGAGGGTTTTCCACATAAGAACTGATTTTTTTAACCTCGAGGAGGGGATATGAAAGGGAGTGGAACTTCAAATCCCGCCTTGAACATGACCAATTGAGAAACCATCTTCTATTGGAGGTGACATGAAATTCAACATTCTTCTTGAATCTCAGAATTTTATCAAGACTATTATGTTGTGCCTTCTAAGACCCTCAAGCTGAGGGGAGTCATGTCGAAAAAGAAGGCAAGTTCTTGAACACTCTCAACCACTCAATCATCTTTGCAACAAGCACCATTCTCCATAATCCACTCTCTCAGCCATGTAAGTGCCCTCAAATCTAATTCATTGGCATGTTTCGTGATTCTAGAGGTGCGTCCACAGAAAAAACCTTTGTTTCAAAGATCCGTAGCTTTTTGGAGATTCCAAGTCTCAAGATCTTTGATGCCCTTGATAAGGAACTAGATTGAATAATTTCGTCTAATACCGGTAGCCCATTTCCAATATTCATTGATCTTGATAAATTGTTTCACCTTGTTCTGATTCCTTCGTAGGGACTAGACTAAGATTTCATAAGCGCTCTTGTTTCTAGAAATCATTTTGGCCCAAGAGGCATTCATGTTCCTCCATGATGTAATATTCCTTTGGGAAGTCCCCTTTTATTAGGGTATCCCATCTAGAGAAACTTTCTCCAAATTCTTTCCAATTTGAAAATTTCATGGTCCTTTAATCTCTAGCGAGAAAGAAAGTAAATAATGGAAGAAAAAAGGAATGTATTAACAACTATAGCCCACCCTGCTAGGTTGATCTGCATACCTTTCCAATATGCTAGCTTTTTTCAAGCTTAGAAAGATCCCATCTCCATCGTTAGCCCCATCAAAACATCAAATGTCATCTGAATACCTAAAAGTTGGAAGATTGGTCCCCTAGCAATGAACTAATTGCCATGGTCAACCAGCATGTGAGGTGGATTCCCAACAACATCCCTAAAAGTGGTTTTAGAGTGGTTTATTTTGCAATCTGATTCATCACAAAATGTATTTAGGCAAGAAGGTATCAATGCTAACGATATTATTATGCACAAAAGCATTCATGCCATTGGCAAAGAGTCTCATGATCATTTGGTCTTGATTGAGGGAAGAAGTGCTGCTTCAATGAGTCTATTAGAGCTATGCTTAATGAAATGCATATTCCCGTTTCCTATTGGAAAAGATGCTACGTCTATTGGAACGTCATGATATAGAGCAAAAAATTAGTTATTAATTCATTAAACCTTTAAAAGGCATTCTATAGGAAGAATCTAGATTTCATCTATATCTAGGTGTTTTGATATGTGTGCTACTTGCACGTACCTAGTAAGAAGGAGCGTTTTGGGAAAAAAATGGTTGTATCTTCTATGACCAAGGATTGAAAAGATCAAGCTAGCATGATATATTTGAATTGATGAGATTTTATCATTATTTGCACAAATAAAGCCTATTAAGGTATAAGGCCGTGAAGAGAAAATGGTGCCCAATGAATAGTAAGAACCATTTTCCATCAATGTGTCTATTCCATAACTTTCACTTTGGAAATCAATTCAAAGATATCAGCCATATAAACAGTAATCGTTGTTTTTTTATGTCATTGAATGAATAGCTTGAGGAGGCAGTATATATAGAACAGCCCCAAAAACTTGTTGTTAGGAGGTATCTAGATTTTCTATGTAGATTTGAAGAAAGATATTTATGGGCTCAATCCCCTTTTTGGGAACCATTAAGAACTTTGGTTGATTATTGCAAAAGATGTGGTTGATTAAGAGCAAGGAAGTTCACCCTCAGTACATGAAGATGAGATGTGATGAAGTTTTCTATATTTATATCCATGTGGATGACTTGATTCCCATCACAAATGATCAATAGCAGATGAAGAATATCAAGAAGAAACTTGTATTAGAGTTCAAGATATCATATTTAGTTAACTTTAAAGAATTTAAGAGGATGAAACTCATTCAAAATAGAAAGATATATATTTATCTCAAAAGAAATGCATTATTGATTGAATCCTTTCAAAATGCAAGACATTGAGTAATTCAATGTCAATAAAGTTGAAGCTAAACTCTCTGACACATAATGAGGTAGAAAAAAACTCAATCATACATCTACTACTCGGCCTCTAATCTATTCATGAGTCACAAGTCCTGACATATGCCATGGAATAGTGGTATTGTCTCAATATTTGCTTACTCGTAGGAGCGAAACTTAACGGAACTAGAAAACGTGAGGGATTTTACTTGAGGAGCACTACAAATGAGGGATTTTACTATGGTTTTCAAGTTGATATATTGGTAAGCTTAGTTTGATGCATATTGTTCACGATCAAAGGATGAGAAGAGGTGTACTAGTAGTTATGTTATTACAATTTGAGGTAAACATAGTGCCTCATAGTCAAAGAAACAAACAGTAGGGGAGCCTCCACCGATTGAACATGACTATAGATCACTTTACAAGCTATATTTTCTGAATGTGTGTGGATGAAGAAGCTGTTTTAAGAACTCAATGTGTAGGTAGAGTACGCTCCAATCACGTGACACAAGTGGAAGAAGTGCTTACGTTCCTTTCAAACCTTTCTTCGATGCACGGAGAAAACATATTTACGTCCATTATCACTTTTCAAGGCATAAAATATTGCCTAAGTATGTGTAGATACAACTTATAAATACCTATAATGAACCAACACATATGCTTACAGAAGCTTTGGAATACAGCAAACTCTAGAAGTTCGATTGAACTCTTAAAATGTAGGAGACATGATGATTACTTGAACCCAAAGGAACACTGTGAATTCTCATCTTTGGCGACCGATAACGAACAGTTAATGCTGTATACTTGCCAACCAAACCCTTCATTAATCTAGTTGCAATTAGATTTGAATCTATATCCAACTTTTTAAGAGGTATTGATTCGTTAGTTAGTCAGAAATTGTACGAATAATTTTTTGCTTCCAAGAAAAGAAGATTTGTATCTTATAGACTTAACTTCCTGTGGATATTCTCATGTTTCTAGTGTTTTTTTCTTCCAAGAAAAGAAGATTTGCATCTTATAGACTTAACTTCCTGTGGATATTCTCATGTTAGTTAGTCAGAAATTGTACGAATAATTTTTTGCTTCCAAGAAAAGAAGAATTGCATCTTATAGACTTAACTTCTTGTGGATATTCTCATGTTTGTAGTGTTCTTTAATGAGTTTCCCAACTCTAAGTAGTGGCACGCTGCTTGCCTAACCCCTAGATCCTCCCTACCTGCTTGCTCTTGTTACTATTATAACTCTTCCTAAGCATATTGTAAGATTGTCTGGGTAAAGCCATTTCTTTGTATTCCATTCTTCATGTTAACTAATGTATAGCACGTTAGAAATTCTTCCTCTATTACAATCATCATGTAAAAGCTTACTAGAGTTTACTGTACTCATCATGTAAGACCTCCCTGGAGTTCTCTATGGCAGTTGAGAGAAAGTGTGGAAATAGTGAATGGGACATTGTGCATCATTGTCACTGTGAACTTGAGACATCCATTGACTTCATAGGTGCATAGGGCGAAGTCTTCTTCTACGTGAAAACTGATACATATTAACATGATCGTTTGAAGTAACACAAATGACGACATATAAATACACAAACAATTTTCCAGAAATATGTGGGCAGTGTCGTATGAAGAATTTCTTGAAACACATTATTTATTAGAAAAAAAAATATGAGAGTTGAGGAAACGTGTTCAGATTTCTTACGCTGTATAGCTGGTGATCGAGATAATAACAAATTTGAGAGAGAGAGAGAGAGAGAGAGAGAGAGAGAGAGAGAGCGAGAGAGAGAGAGAGAGAGAGAGAGAGAGAGAGACAGAGAGGGGAGTTTGTGGGGGGGGGGGGGGGGGTGGTCACATTATTTGAAGACCCCACATACCAAATTGAGCAGTATAGAATGTATACCAAAGTAAAGCAAACCATTATCTTCGCTTGCAAAGAGTCTTAGTGGTTATCTCTAATGAGCTTCGCAGACAGTCATAGTGGTTTCCATTTATCTACACATTTTTGTCTTTCATAACTGCAAGCATTTAACTGTGGCTACACTCACGCCTACGATGATGCGTGTCGCCTGAGAGAAATTGTGATCTTTCGCGTTTGCCCTGCACAGATTCCCTCTTTCCAGCTTTCTAACACGCAGAGAGACCTCGTAGTTTTCTTACACGATACATTGTCCCTTATCTCCGTTGCTATATACACAACAAGGATTTATGTTTATTATCCTAAAGCTCGGAGGACTATAGACAGTAAGTCCCTGATTAATATTTGATATGTAACAGGCATTTTTTCGTATACGATGTAGAAGCCTAACGAGCACGCGAGATTGGAACCCTGGGCGGCACAGTCATCTTCGGTTTGTTCGGCTGCTCGTAAGGATATTTAATGTTCTTCATCTTCGGAACAGTGACATTAAGAGTCGAACTGCTACTGTACCATGTTGCTGTAGCAGCGTCCACATTAGCGTCCGTAGACAGCTCAACCTTGTGCGCGAGTTGACGGCCATATCTTACCCACAAGAACGATCCGCTGCCTTCACCCTCGACCTGTACGATGCTTATCGGAATCCCTAACACAGAAGAGAAAACAGGATTGTCGCAGCAATCACAATGTCTTATACTTCTGATTTCAAAACGTACAAGATTTTCGTGTACCTTGCAAATGGAAGCTGAGAATGTAACTGGTTGCAGTCTCCTTCACATTCTGCAGCAGGACTCTAGACATTTTATGTCCGGTGTCACAATGTTTGTGATAACGTTGCTAAGACCTTCCTATATCTCATGAATGTCAAAAAATGCGAACTGTGTTGTTGCGATCCGCACACACACATATATATTATGATGAGTGACGATGGAGGATTTATGAGTCATGAACCTTATTCGAATATCATGATGGCGAAGGTATGGAATAGGGCATCATTTTGATGGGCTTCAATTCTTCCGGAGTCTCTTTTAGATGGTTGTTGCGCACTGATGGACGGAAAAGTGAGGACAACAATGAGGATGGACTTTAGAAAGGAAAGTAGAGTACCAAAATGGTAGACAGGTAATGTGACTAGTTTCCGCATAAGCAAAAACAAATGCGTAGCGAAGAAATGGCGGGCTTCCTGACCTACAAAAGTGACAAAAGAAGTACTTAATCAAATCACGCAGGGCCATTATCGATAAACAGTAAAATGCATATGGCTTCTCTTTCACATTTTTGGAGAGCGCCAAACAAATAAATATATCCATACACTCATCGCAAATCTAGGATTTCTTATCCGCGGATTATCTCTTTGTGAGCTCCATCTCCATAGTTTGACGCTGCGCTATTCTTTTAAAACGTGCTATGATTCTGTAGCTGAAGGTGATTAAAAGTGATACTTCTGATAACTTACTGCTTGACTGCATTAAAAAAAAGTGAACAGAGAAACAAAAAGGCATGTATACAACGTGGTTTCTTTCGTCTACTTTACATTAAGTATCCAAAATATCTGAAATCACTCATTGCGGATCGATTTTTTTAATCTAATCTGGTTATTGAAACGCTCAAACGACAATACGCTGTGCTGTTGGATATCTTCTCTCATATCCGCTGCTCAATCAGTCCTCTCAAACGCTCTTTGATTCTGTCGCTGAAGGCGATTTTAAGTACATCTGATAACTTACTGCTTGACTGCATTAATAAAAAGGGAGCAGAGAAACAGAAGAGCATGTAAACATCGTGGTTTCTTTCGTCTAGTGTACATGAAGTCTCCAAAAGTATCGGAAAACACTCATTACGGATCTTATTACATGTTCTGAATTCGTGCAATCATGTCAGTAGACCCCTCTCTATGTTTTCATTTATGTAAGCTAGTTCTGCACGCTCATTAAACTCACGAAATCTTCACAGATTTCTGCTCATCCCTTTTCCTTTTATAGAAATTTAGTGGATTCAATACCATAATTTTTCGTCCGTGACGGAATTACAGTCCTGAAAGTTAGTGGTCAATATAGAAGCTTTCGATCAGTGCCACACTCACAGATTGTGCGAATAGATTGCGTTCTTGTTTGGAGTCAATGTTCTTTTTCTATCATCTCAGATTATCTTTCGAAATTTGTCAATGATCTCGAAGAGTGCTAATGATCCCTGGTAGAGGGCAACGAGCGAAACGAGTGCTAGCCATCCCTCATGGCCATTCCTACCCCGACAATTTTAGAGGGTGGAAGACGAGACAGGTTATCAATACATTGAAAAGAGATAAGAGCAAGGCCCTCAAGTTTCATTCATTTAGGCGTCCAAAACACGAAAGGTGTTCACTTTCTCAAATGTTCCGGGTGGCAACATGCCTAAAGAGATGTTATATGTTCTTGTAATCTGCAATTCTGTTAGGATCCACTAATGATATACATTTCACGATCGATAAAGCTCTCTCCAGTCACTACAAAACTTTGTTTCCTTCTCTAAGCAGGAAACTGTATAACTTAATTCAATGCATATCCATTTCTCTCTTCACCATCCTCTATTTCGTGCTTAATCAAGGCGATTTCAAACAATTGTTGTGCTGTTGGACATCTTCTCTCCTATCATCTTAATAAGAGGAATTTTAAAACAATTGTTTTCGTATTAGGAGTCCCCTACACAGTGCAAGAATAGAGGCATGAGATTTAATACATTGACTCGTATGAGTGTGCAAGGAGAACTGGGATTACTAGATACGCGAAAATGTAGAATCTCTTTCCTAGTCACACGAGACATGAGAAAGAGTTGAAAAATGGAAAGGAAAAACTTCAATATAAGCTTTTGAGATGTAAGATTAAACTTATAATAATAATCGAGTTGCAATGTCATCGCCTTCAATTTTTATGCTAAGAGCAGTGATATGGAAAAGATGTGAATTCAAGGAAGAAACGTTCCAACATTTGAAAACAAAAAAAAAAAAGAATGAAATAGTCCTAATGATGATGAAGTTAGTCAACTTAGATTGTTAGTCACTATAATAGGTTAAAATCAAATTAAATTGTTTCACCATGGAATTGTTAGTCACATTAATAGCTTTATTCGCTCATCGACTTTGACCATTCACCTTTTTTTGCAAGAATAATTAAACCCAAAGTCCTTCACTAAAGAATCTCATCAATACGTTTGCAGTACTGGAGGTCATTGAATCTCTTTGAAAACAAAAAAAGCCTAAGTTAAGATGGTCTCAACAATTAATTTTATTGCCTTCAATGGTATATTGATGGGATCCAACATAGAAGTACAGAAAAAGTATTGAGGTATGATGCCTATTTTCTTATTCACCAGCATGCTTATCGTTAATCATGCTCATATAAAAATCAAAACTAAGATGATCTTTTCATTCTCCTCCATATTATCAATCCAAAATGAAGAAAGTCACTCCATGTGGATCATTTCATAAATTTTTTAATGTTAATAAACCCATCTATATGTTCTGATGTATGTACATAAGTTCTCCACGCTCATTAAGGTTTTAAATTCATGCTTCAAATTGTGTTGATGAGCAATATATATATATATATATATATATATATATATATATATATATATATATATATATATATATATATATATATATATATATATATATATAGAGTTATACTGATCCTTCATGTCATCCCCTCCCTACAAATGTTTGTGGCTGACTTCCATGAATTCTTGAGTCAAGCGATTCAATGTGATAAAACGTTGTTTGATAGGAAACAAGAGAGAAATAATTGCAGTGAAGATCACGAGAGCAATTTTTGTTCAATTCCTCACCAAAAAATATTTGAATAATCCCAAGCATAAATTATGCATTTTGATAACATTAGGGTTATTGGACTCGCACCAGAGAGAGGAGCACATAGAAAAGATGATTATTTATTCTTTTATTGCAAATACCACAATTGTGTGTTATTGCGATATCCTAATAAGAAGTAACACGTTAGATTGATGATTACCAAAAACACCATCACATATCTCAAGAATCATCCTGGGAGTCCAAACGAGTACATTCCTTCACGGGAATAATGGAATTGATTCTTTAATAGATACACCTTAAATGCTTCATAGTTTCGTCATGGATATCCATCACCATTATTTCCTACTTTCATGTATTTGGGTCCATTATTGATACACCTTTCACTATTGATATAGCTCTCTCAAGCCACCACAGAACTTTTTGTCTTTCTAAGAAGGGAAAGTGTAAAAAAGATAACTTCATTCAATGCATATTCCTTCCCCTCTTGCCAATCCTCTATTTGGTGCTTAATCAACGCAATATAAAACAATTGTTGTGCTGTTGGATATCTTCTCTCGTATCAGCTGCTCAATCAATCCTCTCAAACGTGCTTTGATTCTGTAGCTGAAGGTGATCAAAAGTGATACTTCTGATAACTTACTGCTTGACTGCATTGACAAAAAGTGAGCAGAGAATCAAAAGGGCATGTATACATCGTGGTCTCTTTGGTCTACATTAAATATCCAAAATATTGGAAAACACTCAATACGGATCTTATCACATGTTTTTTATTCGTGTAATAATGTCAGTAAACCCTGTATATGTTTTCATGTATGTAAGCTAGTTGTGCATGCTCATTAAACTCTCGAAATCCTCCTAGATTTTGGCTCATCCCTTTTCTTTTTATAGAAATTAAGTGAATTCAGTACCATATTTTTTCGTCCATGACTTCCTCAAAGAAACAGGCATTAGAGTCCTTAAAGCGCAAGGTTCTTAGACGGAAACATAGCTAGTCTTTAATATGACAGCTTTCGATCAGTGCCACACTCACAGTGGGCTAATGGATTGCGTTCTCGTTTGGGGTCAATGTTCTTTCTCTATCACGTCAGATTACCTTTTAAAATTTCTCAAGGAGCTCGAAGAGTGAGCTCGAAGAGTGCTAATGATCCCTTATGGAGGGCAATGAGCGAAAGGAGTGCTAGTGATCCATCATGGCCATTCCTATCCCAACAATTTCAAATGGTAACTTCCGGGTTGTGGAAATTTTCGAAGATGTCTCATGGATGTTAAAAATGTGAACTTTGTTGTGCGACCCGCATACCCACATATATATTATGATGAGTGATGATTGAGGATTTTCGAAAATCATGATGGCGAAGGTATGGAATAGCGCATCATTTGAATCGGCTTCCACTCCTCCGGAGTCTCTTTTAGATGGCTGTTGCGCACTGATTGACGGAAAAGTGAGGAGAACAATGAGGGTGGACTTCAGAAAGGAAAGTAACGTACCAAAATGGTCGACAGTTAATGTGACTGGTTTCCGCATAAGCGACCCATTTCTTAAAAATGCATAGAGAAGAGATTGCGGGCTTCCTCACACGCAGAAGGGACAAATGAAGTACTTAACCAAATCACGCAGGGCCATTGTGGATAAACAGTAAAATGCATATGGCTTCTACTTCACATTATTGGAATCGTCGCGAATCTAAGATTTTTTTCTTTTTTTATCTGGTTATTGAAACGATCAGAGGATAATTTGTTGTGCTCTTGGATATCTTATCTCATATCACTTGCTCAATTATGAATATCTAAGGCACTAAATCAATTTTTTATCCGTGCATCATCTCTCTGTGGGCTCCATCGCCATAGCTTGTCGCTGCGCTATTCTTTCAATACGTGCTTTGATATTGCAGCTGAATGAGATTAAAAGTAATACTTCTGATAACTTACTGCTTGACTGCATTAAGGAGAAGTGAACAGACAAATAAAAAGGCATGTAGACATCGTGGTTTCTTTCGTCTACTTTACATTAAGTATCCCAAATATCCGAAATCACTCACTACGGATCGATTTATTTTTTATTTAATCTGGTTATTGAAACGCTGAAACGACAATATGTTGTGCTGTTGGATATCTTCTCTCATATTAGCTGCTCAATCAATCTTCTCAAACGTGCTTTGATTCTGTAGCTGGAGGTGATTAAAAGGGATACTTCTGATAACTTACTGCTCGACTGCAATAACAAAAAGTGAACAGAGAAACAAAAAGGCATGTATAGATCTTGGTTTCTTTCATCTAGTGTACATTAAGTATCCAAAATATCCGAAATCACTCATTACGGATCATATTGCATGTTTTTTATTCGTGTAATCATGTCAGTAGACCCCCGCCTCTGTTTTCATGTTCTTGCTCATCCCTTTTCCTTTTATAGAAATTAAGTGAACTGAGATTTTTCGTCCATGACTTGCTAAAGAGAAACAGGTATTAGAGTCCCAAAAGCTCAAGGTTCTTGGACTGAAACATACTTAGTGGTCATTATAAAAGATTTCGATCAGTGCCACACTCAAGGATGGTGATAATGGATTGCGTTCTCATTTGGGGTCAATGTTCTCTATCTATCATCTCAGATTAAGGTTCAAAATTTGTTAATGAGCTCGAACAGTGCTAATGATCCCTCATGGAGCGCAATGAGCGAAAGGAGTGCTAGTGATCCGTCATGGCCATTCCTACCCCAAGACTTTTAGAGGGTGACGTCCCTATTGTGGAAATTTTCGAAGATGGTGAAAGCCCTCTAATGTTGAAAGAAATGACGACCATTTTCCATCACTTTTACCTTCACGGGATAGGGCCTTGTCCCTCTTTCACTTGTTCTCCTTTCCATCAATATTTCTCAAGGTAGAGGGGTATAAAATAAAGTCTAATCTTTAATGGGGTCTTACATTGGAGTTTTAAATGGGATTTTCTATTCATAAGAGGCCTTCTTAGTGAAAGAGAATAGTAACCTATCACAAATTGTAGACCCAAGGACTAACTTTTTCTATTGGTTTTATCTTTCTTGCTCATGTTCAATGCATCCACTTTCCTTATGGTATACCCCTCCCAATTCTTATTTTGTACAAGCGGAATGATCCTCATGTGTTCTCTCCTTCTTAAAAGTAAGAAATTGATTCATTCCTTCTCCCTAGTCCAAGAGGTTGATCCCCTTTCCAAAGTTATAGAAAATATTATTTTCTTGCATCATATAAGAGGCACTTGTGACAATATTACCTTTGGTGGTTATTTTCCTTTGATGTCTTACATCTATGAAGCCTATTGAGTTAGGGTTAGCAAAATGCATCTCTTGAATTGCTAAAGAATTTTCTTAGTATCTTTGATACCTTCTTGATCATAAGACATAATAATAAGTTCAAAGTTTGTAACTTTAAATTATACCATCTAGTTAATCTTTACTTTCTAGACCCATTCCCTTTACCTTCCTATCTTGTTTCTTTGGCACTAGTTTCCATGTATGGTTCCCCTCTTACCAAAAATATTTTTTGTTGCATAGGTCGAATCCTCTATTTGTACCTACAAGTATCATCATATTCTTTGTATCATTTTTTGGACTACTTCACTCATGTATGCTACATGTTTAGCGATAAAGACTCCTATATTAATCTATAAATAAGTTACTTAACTCTACTTGAGTTTATTTTCTTTTCCTTTAGAAGGTATAAACGTCCTTTGTCCTGTAAATATAAGATGAAGATTTGATTGTTCCTCTTCATGTCCATCTTCAAAATCAAATTTCATTCAATAATTGCCATTAACATATAAATGCACATAATATACTTTAGATCTATTGTAAGCCTGATGTCCATCTCCATGGCAAGGAGCTCTTTGAATCATCTTTAAAACTTGAGCCTCTAAC
The DNA here is from genome assembly GCA_020310875.1 of Ceratopteris richardii. NCBI lineage: Eukaryota > Viridiplantae > Streptophyta > Polypodiopsida > Polypodiales > Pteridaceae > Ceratopteris > Ceratopteris richardii. The sequence continues at coordinate 152,451,594 of CM035425.1, read as the reverse complement.
TCCACTCAGCTCCATACTTCTTGCTCCTCACTTTGAATCCCCATTGTATAGTCCATGTTTTTTTTTTACTTATGTCTTATGTTTCCAATCCTATCATGTACACAACGCATCAAATGCTACATCCTTTTAGTCTTTTATCCCCTCACCATGTGGGTCATAAAATGTTTAACTTTTCTATTCTCTAGAATACGAAATCAAGTTACATTTGTGTACCCTAGATGGACCTTTCAACCATGTTCACTAGGTATCTGGATAAAGAATAGACAACCAAATATTTTCAAGTGATAGGCATGAGGTAATTTTCTTGTGAATGCTTCATAAGGTTTCCTTAAGTTTATGTCTGCGTTTAGGGATTTGTTTATAAAGTTAGTCGCTTTTGTCACTACATTAGCTCTACAACAAATAGGTACATTCATTTCATTCATCATTTACCTAGTAAAAGAGGTTATATATATATATATATATATATATATATATATATATATATATATATATATATATATATATATATATATATATATATATATATATATATATATATATATATTATTCCTACCTATTCCCCTATTTTCTTGTGGTGTCAAACTACAAGTGAATCGTGTCTCAATCTATTGAGAGCACAAGCAATCAAAGAATACAGTGCAGAATTAGTATCCCTGATCTCAGAACCTTCATGTACCTTCCTTCATCCTTCACTTTACATAACATAAACTATTCGAAATAATTGAATACTTCTAATTTA
>CM035425.1:152338352-152445852 GCA_020310875.1 Ceratopteris richardii | reverse complement strand
AGGGTTCATATGTTTTCATTGCACACATAAGAGCATTTATCCTCCAACATATGCTATGGGTTTCTTCTCAATGTGAGAAGATAAAATTTTCTTACAAAGGACAAGATATCTATGCATCTACTTCAAATGAGAATGAGAGTATGCTAGCTATGATGATGATGAGTGATCAAAAGAAATAAGGGTCAACCAGATGGTACATGGATAATGCATGTAGCAGTCACATTAGCTAGAACATGGATTTCTTCTCAAACATGTAGGTTCTATCAACTAAAGGGCATGTGGGGACAATTGATGTTACTTCCCTTGCTATCATACACATGGGTGATGTTAGGTTGGATAGCTCTCTCAAAACCATATTCTTGAATTTTACAAAGCATTTGAGTACTTAGCTTTTGTTCTTCATGGCATACATCCAATTGTATCTGCTATAGATTTCATACATTTTCGTTTGTTTAATGTAAATGTGAGCCAACCAAACCATAGTGAATGCTCTCCAAAACCCTAACTCTAGGTCAAAGTGCCAAAACTAGCACATAGTGTATGCAAAATCTCTCTTAGTAGATGCCAAAATTTCATAGATTCATCCCATTAATTGATATTCGAGTCGTTTGGATTGTCCTCACTTTGTTCTTCCACCTATATCACCAAGGTATCCCAAAGATGAGTAAACCCTAGTTAGAAATTTTTCCACATCCTGCAATTTTTGTTTAGATAAAGTTCTTAGCACGATAAATAGACCCTCACATTCATGCGAGTTGTCCGAATTAACAATCTATAAATCCATACACATGTCTTACAATGTGTGAGTAATGTCCATTAAAGGGCTTGCAAGTGTACACATGACCTCGCTTGCCACATGCACTTCAAATGAAAGGAAAAAAAGCAAACATGTACCTAAGTGTGTACTTCACGGGAGCTCCACTTTTTTCTTTCTAAGATGATGTTACCCAACATTCAAATGTTTTCCTCAATGTGCCTTTTGCCTCTCTTCCGCAGCTTGATGAAACATCTCACATAAGGCGGGAATCTGCAATGGTGCCCTATGGTGGTCCATTTCCCAAGTGTGTTAGATTTGGTTAATGGATTGACAGTAAAGCATAAGGCGATCATGATTTATTAAAATTGTTCATGCATTAAGATGAAGGGCGAGCTTGAATGCTGGATATGATCGATTGGTTATTGAATATTGCCACTACCATTGATTACTACATATTATAGAGTGACTATAGAGTGAGTGCAATTATCACTGCTCAGCGATCATAATTTGCCTACAATATTACAGACCCCATCTTTTTTTTTTCCGTTTCCATTTTCCCTTTGTTTTAGAGTGAGTGCAATTCGCACTGCTCAGCAATAATAATTTGCGTACAATATCAGAGACCCCATGTTTTTTTTTGTTTTCCCGTTTCCCTTTTCCCTTTGTTTTTCTGGTTCTGTCGTATTAAGTTCCAAATTCATCCAAAAAAATACCATAAGCGTGAGAATTTATTGAGGGAATTTCTTTGCGATGTCTCTCCATGACCGTACAATAGTTTTGGAGGTTCCATGAGCAGCACTAACATAAGCAGAAGGCATTGATTCGAGCAAAGACGTTTCATCCCTTGGTGCAAGGTTGCAACAAAACTATTAAGGCGCAGCTATGGCACTATAAAATTACACACACACAGGACGAAGGCGAAGAGAGTGATTTCGGATAACGCCTGCATACGCCACAGAGTGAGCACCGCTTGATTTTTGTTTCATTTTAGTTGTTTTACAGTTCATATGCAACGTCATCAACAGCAGTTTCAAGCCATTTAAGAAGGCTTTCTTGAGGATTCGTTCGAAACAGGCTGCCAAAAAGAAAAAGGGATGAAGGGCCCATTTGTGATCCTAAGATCTTTTTGTCGCCACCGTAATAACAGTGCTATCACCTGAGCTGCTCAAAGGCATTTTCAGAAGAGTCATTGACTCTTTGATTAGTACTACACAGTGGCATCGTTAGAAAGATACACCGGACATCCAACACAACCGAGACATGATTTCAGCTTTACTTAGGCATGATACGAGTGAGTGGATTTACTTTACACTTAGGCATGATACGAGTGAGTGGATTTACAGACAGGAAAGGCGATTTCCCCCAGCTTCTTTATTCAGTTAGTTTGTTAAATCAAGAGAAATCGATGGCTTCAATATCATGGACATTCAATAATGCACATCTAATAATCAACTGCATGCAGCTTAGTCATAAAGTTCAAGAAGTTTCAGATGGATTTCTAGAGCATTCGCTCCAAACAGCGTTATCCGTGAAGCATCCGATAATCTTTTTTTGCCTCTCCAACAGCACCGTTATCACCAGAGTTTCATTATCGACATAAGAATAAAGGAACCTGATCTTGGTGACGAGTGAGTGGATTAACTTTGCCCTCAGGCATTCAGCATCTGCCGAGGGACAGGCGGACAACGCAATTTCTCGCAGTTTCTTGGTTGAGTGAGTTTGTCAACGCAAGAGCAACCGATGGCTTCATCATTCACATCCAATAATGAGCGGACAACGCAATTTCTCGCAGTTTCTTGGATGAGTGAGTTTGTCAACGCAAGAGCAACCGATGGCTTCATCATTCACATCCAATAATGAGAGGGAATGGGACCTATGCCTTTGGTGATAAAGCCACTGCTTACTCACACTATCATATAAATATCAATTTACAATGTGGGAGTCGAAATTCTCAACCACCCTATGTGAACAGAAATAGATGGATTAGTGAATGTAAGAATATTCAGATGTATGGACAGAAATCTCAATATATATGAGATGTGTAACCTAATAGGTTGTAGAAGAGTGAATATGAGTAACAGAAAGAGGAAGGATCAGTCTAAACCTGATAATCAGCAAACCCTCATCTGAACTTAGGCTATGGAAGACCCTAGATCAGATACATGTGTGAAAGATCACATACTTACAAAAGTAGCAAAGAATGCTAACACGTTTGCTGCCAGAAATCCTCAAACTCATATGAACATAACTTTTCGAATACCTCATCCAAATATGCATAAAGCATACATGTACTAATTCTCTTGTACCTATGCTGAATAGGACTCCTCCTGATATGGATGCCACTGCCTCCATAAACTCTAGGTAGTACTTGTATGCATAATGAGAATATATACCTAAATTCTTAACATAAGATGCAAATCTTATGTTAACCACCATCCAATGTCTTTGAAGTAACCTGAAATCTTCATGTAGAAGACAATCTTCAAATACATCATATGGATGGCTGATCCACACCACCAAGCTGTTGTAGGGTAAATCCTCTCCATAAGAAAGAGTGTGAGCACACTGTTCTTCTTTAAGAAGAACTCCATAGCTTCTCCTCAACATGCTCCAAGATGAGTCGTTGTGGCATTGTGAGATCGATGATGCGCTTTTCAGAATCACCTACATCATCAGATTTTGGGATACATATTTGAATGATTGTTTACGAAAAGGTTGATACATTCTGCTCTTCCAGGGATTCCGATAAGCATAGTGAGCGTAGAGAGTGATTCCCAAAGAAAGACTCTGATCCTCAAATGCGGTGGGCAGGTCGGAAAAACCATCATGTTTCCTGCCAATGCCAATTTCGATGCTGCAATCGCGATCTGGTGCAGCTGCAGTCGTATTCTCAGCGTCGAGATTCCAAAGTTCTCCTCGATCATGGCGATCACAGATCCTGTCACAGTGCAAAACAAACCCAAGTTTTTTTTTTCTTTTTAAATGGAGGTTCAGCCGAAGCCTACTCCCCGGACTTTAACTTTGAAATTGCAACTGTACAAACCCAAGTTGAGGATCCCTGCGATGATGCGAGTTATTATGACTCGTTAGGCAAATTTGACGCATAATATAACATACTCTCAATGTAGAGAATTCAAGTTTCATTGACGTAAAGCAATCTCATAAATAGCGATGGAGTACGCATTGACGTAAAACAATCTCATAAAAATCGACGGTAAATGGGATAAATTGTGGGGAAAATCAAACCATGTTATGAGGATCGTCGATTTTAATGGAATAAGCGTAATAAAAATCAAATTTTCCAATGATTTAGAGAAAGCTGCTATTTGTTGGTGTACAGAAGAATATAAGATAGTCTCCAGATTATATATCTTTTGCATCTTTTGTGTGAATATAAAATTGTACGTACTTGACAAAAACCGTTTCTTCACTGTTGTTTACTTTAAAAGTCGAAATAGTTTTCAGAGTATAGCGTAATAGATGCAGAGAAAACTAATGTTTTTTCAGAACGTAACTCATGATTTCATTATCTTTCTTATCCCGAAGAATGAATATCTCTGAAGTTCATTCTTGCGGTCTTGCCCGAAGAATGAATTTCTCTGAAGTACAAACGGATTTACTCTTGAATCCATTACAGCCATTAGTTTTTCTCTTCTCCTTCCTGTTTTCCTTCGTGGTTTTGGAGAACATGATTTTTAATCCAGTTCTTAACATCAAACCTAGCATCATTCATTTCATACGCACATGGTTCAAAAGGAGAGTAGATCTCTGGTATGCACATGGTAGGAAAAATAAGCAAGAGACTTTCGAGGGGCATTCACGACAACAATGGACCTATACATGGATATGCAGGTACTTGACTTCAATACTCTTATGGGGCAACTATTCACTCATGAAGCCAAGCTTGTGATAAAAGGTAACCAATCTCCTACCCTACACACTGATAAGAATAAGAGTAAGAATACAAAAGGAAAAGGCAAAAGATCTAATGATGAAGCGAGTACTTTCCAAGCTAATTTTGCAGGAAGAGGTAGAGGTACAAGGGGAAGAAGCAGAGGAGGTAGAAAGGGTAGGGTGAGATTCCAAAGCTCTTCTCCATGTACTATATGTGGCTTAACTAACCATACCATTGAGAATCGTTTCACAAATCCCAAAAATCCAAGAGGAAGAGGTTTCAATAGAGGAAGCTATGGAAGAGGAAGAGCAAAAAAAATTAATGGCTACAACAACAACTACAACAATACCGGTAACCAAGGACGATATAGATGAAGAAGAGATTACAACAATTAAACTAAAGAGCTGACACAAGTGAACTCACTTTTATTGATGAACATTAAGAGATTTTTACCTGCAAAAGATAGATATCCACATGTACTCCTATCATCTTTTGAACCTATCATAGCTCCACATTTAAATCAGATTTGGAAGTATATTATAGACCTTCATTAGGTGTTCCCTTCAACTACTTCAATATCCTTTTGGCTCCATCCATGTGAGATTTCTTAGGATTGTGCATGACTTGGCTAAGGACACTTACTCCATAGCAAATATTTACCCTAGTTAGGGTAGCATGGTGCAAGCTTCCAACTAGACTTTGCTAGCTTGTAATGTCTTCAATTAGTTCTCCTTCATGAGAACTTTATTTGTGATTGACCTCCATGGGAGTACGTGCAACCTTAATGTCTTGCATTTTGAACTCTGCAAGCATGTCCTTGATGTACTTCCTTTGTGTAAGGAACATTCCTTGATGTGTGTAGAGTACTTCCAATCCAAGGGAATAAGCAAGCAATCCATGATCATTTATCTTGAATTCTTCTCTCATTTGGGCTTTAATCTTCTTGAATCCATCCGATCATGACATGTAAGAATGATTTCATCTGCGTACAAGCAAAAGAATATAACTTCACATTTACTGTTCTTATGAAAAAGTGAAGAATCAGCCTTGCTTAGTTTGAATCCTTTGTCCTACAAGAATGTAACAAGTCTATGGTTCCAAGTTCTAGGAGCTTGCTTTAGTCCATAGAGATCTTTCTTGAATTTGCATACTGTTAAACGCGGTACTAACCATCAGAGACGCGTTTAAACAATTAGTGGGTTCTTGGGAGTGGAAGGGGTCTGTTAGAGAGAGGCCCTGTTCTTGATTTTCCCAAATTTCCCACTTCACACAGCAATGTACTAACGCTCAAGAACTCTATCAAGAATCTATTTACGCTTCGCAATCTTACTATCTATGATTGGACACTTCCTAAAGTCTACCGAACACATTCAAATTAAGGTACTCTCAATATATAGCATCAGACTACCACAAAATCATAATACAGACTGAGTTTGATTGCTCAAGAACTGCTTCGAACACAAGACACTGTAACAACAGAGATAATACAGTGACTCAACCTTTAGCGAGTAATTACAGACAATCAACCAGAACCGAAGACATAGAAAGACTTAAAATTCTCAAACACACAGTACTGAATGTAGATTTCTACACCGCGTAAGAATTACTCAGTGATCAGTGTACCATATAAGAACTACCGTAACACAACTCACAGTCACAACCTTTATGGGACAAAGATTTCCTACTTAGCTTAAGACAAGCCTTACTGTAACTTGATCTTTACCGTACAATAGTGGATCTTCAACACAGACGACAACCACAATACGACTCAGAGTTCCTAAACACACTACAGTTACTACACAGACTTCACTAACTAGACAGACATTCACCAACCGAACAGGTACTGATAACCACAAGGTAGAGATGAGAACAAGGTACTCAAAATGATGCAAACACACACCACAGTAACGCGCAAATCAACCACCCAGACAGACAGTCTGGTCATCCAACCGATCGTCATCGAGCGCCTCTTTTTCATTCATTTATATAAAGATTACAAATATCTTGGTAACAACCTTTCGTACGTGCAGAAACTGAAAGGATCTTGTCTTTACAACTTCCAATCCAGTGGCCGACTAACACTGGCACGCATGGTGGACTCGAACCCGCACGTATATCAAAAGTAAGAACTCATGGTTCATCGACTATACGTTCTAAGTACATGGATCTTGCTAATCTAAAAGTTCGGGCTATTTTCTTCTTTAAAGCTTCTAACATCTGTTTTAAAGTATCTGGTTCTACTAATTGGGCATCTGTTCATACAGAACTTAATGAAATGACCTCAGTCAACAAAACTTTTGCCTGGGTCTGCAGAAAAGCTTCTTGTAGATAAAAATTGTTTGCTAATGCCGCATCCCTGGACACTTTCATTTCTGTAACTTGCTTTTCCATTCTCGCTATTCTATCTTTCTGAGCATCGAGCTGGTTCTCCCTTCTTTCTATATCCTGATTTTGAAACTGGATTGTCCTTGAGTAGCCATCCCTTTCTCTTCGAAGGTCTGTTATTACCTTTTGTCATTGAGCTTCCTCAATCAATATTCGTTTGAGAATACTGTTTACTTCATATACATCTGTCTTGCATCTCTGGAGTTCTTCAGCAGTTTTCATAGCCAGATCATGCTGCTCTTGGCCTCGTTGTAACTCTTCATCTAGCGTCTATCTTGTTTCTTCTAACAGATTCCCTAAAGCTACTCGTGCATCTTCTTTGTCTTGGACTATCTGCTTCAAGTTGACTAACTCTGCATCTGCAACACTTAGTAATTCATTCTTTTCTTGGACTGCTTCTAGGGCCGCATCTCTTTGATTGATAATTATTTCCTGTTCTACTAGTCTGGCCTGCAACTCTTGAATTTGTCTGTTTAACGCGTGATTTTCTGCCTTGACTACCTGTAATTCTTCCTGGAGAGGAGTGATGTCTGCCTCCAGCATATCCACTGTGTTGAAAGTCATCCTGGATAGTATCTGTCACTTGTTTCATTTGTGCAGGTAGTTGTTGTGATAAGTGGATCAGCATTTGACCCATGCATGCTAACTCAAAAAGTAATGGGATTGAAGGAATCGGAGCTTGAGAACGGGGCTGAGATGAAGAAGCGGTGAGTAGTTGCTGGGAGTTCGATGGAGAGTAATTTGGTGAAGAGGGCGAGGAAGCAGTGGGTTCAATGGGTGGGCTAGGAACAATGCGTTCCGCTGGAGGTTCGGGTGGATGAATAGGAAGACTTGTAGTTTCGTTGATTACCTTTTCGGTGGGTTGTGTAGTGTCATCAGGATCGGCAGCTGTCGACTCGACTGCTCTAAGCAATTCTTCGAAAACTTCCTTAATGATAGTTTGCTCCTCTACTGATTTGTCCTGTTTGTCTTGTTGTTGAGATTCGTTTTTAGAAGAACTGGCAACCGAATCAGCAGTGCTATCGTGTTCTTGTTGCTGCTCTGAAGAGGACTTCGCTGATGACTTGTGATGCATGGAGGTTGTGGTATCGTGAAAGGTTTTTTCTTCGTCCGCTTCTTCTTCTTTATCGTCTGCCTTATCATTTGCGGCTGACCCCTGTACTTCACTATCGGATGAACTGATTCTAATCCTTTTCCGACGGAGAAGGTGGAAAATCTCTTCGTCTTTTCCTCATCGTCTTCAATGACTAACATCTTCCTCCTTGCCACAGAATGTACAAAGACCTCCATTAATAATAATTTTCCTGACTCTAGACCAATCCACAGACCATTATGGAGCATTAACCATCTTGTGCCTCCAGAACAGTCTGAATTGACCTTTAGAAAGATACGCAAGGGACATGGTTTCAGCTTTTCAATATGCCAGCATATGGCGAGGGACAGGCATTACACTTAAGCATTCAGCATATGACGAGGGACAGGCAGGATTCGCAATTTCTCCCAGCTTCATCATGCAATAGAAATCGATGGCTTCATCATGCACATTCAATAATGCAGATCTGACAATGGACTCCCTTCCTTCCCATCAGCTTTTGTACTGCAGCAGCTTAGTCATAAGGTTCCAGAAGTTTCAAACACTTATAAAGAAGATGTGAGGGGGCCCATACGTGATCCGATGATCTTTTTTCGCCTCCGCAATAGCAACGCTATCACCTGAGATCCAACACAACATAGTCATGATTCAAGCGTTTCATCATCAACCTAAGAATAAACGTACCCGATCTTGCTGACGAGTGAGTGGATTTACTTTGCACTCAGGCATTCATGATATGACGAGAGACCTTGGTTGAGTTGATTTGTAAAAGTAATTCCACCTTGGTATGTCTTCATCATTAAAATTTCACATCCAATAATGACATCCAGTTTCTTGGCTCAGGTAGTTTGCTAGAGCGAGAGCAACCGGTGGCTTTATCATGTACATCCAATAATAAGGATATCCAACATGCACATCTTTCGATCGGTTAACTTCCCTGCTACATCCTCCATTCATTATTGAATTGCGGGCTTTCAAAGACCCAATAGTCCTCCTGTTGTTGTAGCGTTCTGAGATCAATGATGCGCTTTTCAGAACCTCCCTAATCATGAAACTTTAAAGACGGCATTAGAGAGAAAATGGCTAAATATATATTTGAGCTTTCATATCAACATGGAGTATAATATGGCGAGAGTCGTGCTTCGGGATATTGACGAAGCAGAAACCAGTTTCACAATACCTTTTCGCCTGGAAGATACGCAATGGTCTTACATGCCTTCAGATTTCTGGATGCGTATTTCGATGATCGTTTACGAAAAGGTTTATACATTCTGCTCTTTCAGGGATTCCCATAAGCATAGTGAGGGTAGAGAGTGATTCCGAAAGAAACGCTCTGATCCTCAAATGTGTGTTGGTGCAATTCAAGCCTTCACAATTTGGCTTGGATTACTTCATGAAGATATCATTTGAAGGAAGGATCATAGGAACTTATGCTTATAAGTTCTTATCATTTTATCTCTTGTAAAAGTCTAAATGACTTGGCATTCTTATGTAATCACTTACCTAATAGATTCGTGGAAAATTAGATGGTATAAGTTGAGAGAATATCTCCCTACTTTTAGAGGAGTGATTATAGGAAGTCTTAGATTTGAATTTGAAATTCAAATCAACTTCCAATTCATATAAAAGTGAGAAGAAAACTCGCGGGCAGTGTGAGAGAGATCCCGAGCTTCATTTCTGCTAGTATTGAGTGTGTGAGCTCTACTCCATAGCCTACACCTCTGAGTACCATTTGGCAATGTCTATTATGAAGACTACCTAGACTTGGTGCACACAGATGTTTGGGGACCTAGCAAGGATCCCTCCATTTCAAGATCAAGGTACTATGTGTCTTTCATTGATGATTATAGCAGATGGATTGTGTTATACTTTATGAAGCACAAGGATGAAGTGTTTAATTGTTTCAAAAGATATCTTGCACTAGTTGAAAATCAAACAGGAAGGAACTTGAAGAAGCTAAGGTCAGATGGAGGAGGAGAATACTTCTCCAATGAGTTTGAAGATTTCTTGCAGGAAAGAGGCATCAAAAGGGAGATAACCACAAGGTACTCACTTGAACAAAATGGGGTAGCTGAAAGAAGGAATAGGCTTATTGTTGAAACAGCTAGGTCTATGCTTAATGAAAAGAAGTTGCCAAATTATCGTTGGGCAGAGAGTGTATCTACTGCCACCTATCTCATAAACAGGTTGCCATCAAAGTCACTTGATGGAATGACACCTTATGAAGCTTGGCATGGTAAGAGACCATCATTGGATCATTGCAAAATTTTTGGTTGTGTAGCATATGTGCATATTCCCTCACAGGTAAGGGGAAAGCTAGACCCTAAAGCTGAAAAATGTATTTTTATTGGTTATGACTTGAATCAAAAAGGGTACAGATTCTACAACCCAACCAATAAAGGGTTCAAGGTAAGCAGAGATGTCATCTTTGATGAGAATGACTCATGGTATGAGAATGAATGCAGGAAGGTTAGTCTACCTTATGATTTGGAAGAGGAGTTTCCAAAACTCTCAAAGGAAGAACCAATCCAGAAGGAAGACTCAAGGTCAGAAGATGATGACACAATCAATCTTGAAGAATTCAAGGCACGGAAGTCCAGAGGAAAGATGAAGATGAAGAAGCTTGAGGATATACCAGAATCTTTAAATCAAGCAATGAGGAGATCTCAGAGAGAAAGTAAGAAGCCTATCAGATATGGGTATGATACATCTCTTATAACTAAGCATTCAATTTATCTTGCAAAGGACTTGTTAAGTGAAGAACCAGGTTCATATGAAGAGGCAATCACCAAACCAGAATGGAAAGGTGCTATGGATGAAGAAATAGAAGCTCTCAAGGAGAGTGACACATGGGACTTGGTACCCAAGAAGGACTCTATGAAAGTGATAGGATCCAGATGGATCTACAAACTTAAGAGGAACTCTGATGGTACAATCAACAGGTACAAAGCTAGGTTGGTAGCCAAGGGTTTTGCACAAACCCAAGGCATTGATTAAGAGGAGACATTTTCTCCTGTGGCTAAGATGCCAACAATCAGAGTATTGGTGAGTGTAGCTGCATCCAAGAATTGGAACATGTACCAATTAGATGTCAAGAATGCTTTCTTGAATGGATGGATATCTGAAGAAGTCTACATGTCACAACCACCTGGCTATGAAGATCCCAAGAAGGTAAATTATGTTTGTAAATTGAAGAAGGCTCTATATGGATTGAAGCAGGCACCTAGAGCATGGAGCTACAGGCTGACAACATACCTCCAAGACCAAGGGTTTACTATGAGCAAGGCAGACACTTCATTGTTTATCAAAAGGAGCAATTCAGAGGTAATCTATCTCTGTGTTTATGTTGATGACATCATCATTACAGGTAATGATGTCCAAGGAATCAGAAGCATCAAAAATCAGATGATGGAGTTCAAGATCAATGATCTTGGATTATTGAAATACTTTTTAGGACTTGAATTGGTTTATACTAATTCAGGTATATATATCACTCAGAAGAAGTATGTGTAGGACATGTTAAAGAAGTTTGGCTTGCAGGATGCAAAAGTCTCAAGTACTCCAATGGAGGTCAACCTAAAGCTAAGTGTTCATGAAGGGGATGAAGTCCAAGACATTACAGGATATCAAAGTATGGTAGGTAGTTTGAATTATGCTACCTTGACCAGAATTGACATAGCATATGGAGTTAGTGTGCTAAGTCAATTCATGCACAAACCAAGGGTACCTCACCTTGAGGCTGCAAAGAAGATCTTGAAGTATCTAAAGGGAACTGAGAACCATGGTTTGTACTTTCCTTATACATCAGATATTGATATTAAAGTATATTCAGATGCAGATTGGGCAAGATGCAAGGATGATAGGAGGAGCACATCAGGATACTTATCTTTTGTAGGTGATAAACCTATTTCTTGGTCAGCTAAGAAGCAACCAACAGTGGCATTGTCATCCACTAAAGCAGAGTATAGAGGGCTAGCCAATGCCACTCAAGAAGCTATTTGGTTAAAGCTTTTGTATACAGAGTTAGGCCTATACACTAGGCCCCCAATTATCTTTGGAGACAACACAAGTTCTCTTCTCCTTGCAGCTAATCCAATATATCATGCTAGGACAAAACACATAGAGGTTCATTACCACTATGTGAGAGAGAAGTTACTAAGCAAGGACATTCAGTTGACCTATGTGTCTACTAATATGCAATGTGCAAATTTACTCACTAAAGCTTTGGATGGAAACAAATTATGCAGATTCAAAAACATGATTGGATTGCAGGATGTGATTGAAGAATGAAGATGAAGACTTAAGCCAAAATGTTTGGCTTGAGGGGGAGCTGTTGGTGCAATTCAAGCCTTCACAATTTGGCTTGGATTACTTCATGAAGATATCATTTGAAGGAAGGATCATAGGGACTTATGCTTATAAGTTCTTACCATTTTATCTCTTGTAAAAGTCTAAATGACTTGGCATTCTTATGTAATCACTTACCTAATAGATTCGTGGAAAATTAGATGGTATAAGTTGAGAGAATATCTCCCTAATTTTAGAGGAGTGATTATAGGAAGTCTTAGATTTGAATTTGAAATTCAAATCAACTTCCAATTCATATAAAAGTGAGAAGAAAACTCGCGGGCAGTGTGAGAGAGATCCGGAGCTTCATTTCTGCTAGTATTGAGTGTGTGAGCTCTACTCCATAGCCTACACCTCTGAGTACCATTTGGCAATGTCTATCATGCCAATGGGAATGTACATCAATGTGAATTAATACATATATTTACACCTATCACTTCTGTGTTCTCTGAGTATACTACTTCAAGTCTGTCAACTTCAAAGAGGCATATCTCAGTGCCTACTGCACCAAATCAAGTGATTCAAAGCTTGGTAGATCCAGCTCAACGCATACTACAAGCATACAAAGTTTGAAGCAACTTGGTTCAGCCAATTTCGGGAAATCACAGTCGAAGTGCTCACTGGTATTTGTCTGCATACTTCCTAAAAAGTCGGGGGTGTCCATAATTTTGCTAAAGTTATTTCTCCTAGTATAGTTTATCATTTTATCTCATTCCATTTGCAAATGGTAGCTTACTAAGCTAATAGAATACCTCTAGAAGGAATTTTGCCAATTGTAAGTGTACTGGTCATACTGAGTGAAAGACTGAGCAGGTGTCAATACCAAAATAGCAAGTTTTCTTAGATTTGTGAAGTATCAAGTAGTCTATTTTGATTTGATCACTACACACATCATTTGCAGAGTACATATATGATCTCTTGGTATCATTTGGAAGCTAAGGGTGTCTACTAATCATATCTGGAGTCACTGAGGGCTGGTGCAAAGCAGGATTAGCAGCACCTACTCAATCTTCTGAAGGATCCATCCATCTTTCCCAACAATGTGGTTGGCAGGTCTGCCAATTTGGACGCTGCGATCGCGATCTGGTGCAGCTACAGCCGTATTCTCAGCATCAAAGTCCCAAGTTGATGATCCCTGTAACGATGCAAATTATTATGACTCGTTAGGCTTCCGACTATGATCCAAATTTGACGCATAATATAACATACTCTCAATGTAGAGGATTTATGTTCCATTGACGTAGAGCGATCTCATAAATAGCCATGGAGTACGCATGGAGTTGTACGTAGAGAAGTAGGCGACATACTGTGTTCACGGAACCGAAGATAACTATGAAGAGGATTGCCTAAGGATATAACATACTAGGGAGGGAAATTGAGCCCATCGAAAAACGCACAGCTACCTCTAGAAAGCCACTCACACCAGTTGGCATTATTATGACAATATGTGTTAAATTACTCAACTTCGCAAGGTGTGAGTCTCTCTCTCTCTCTCTCTACCCCCTTGAAAGTGTTGATCTGGCAGTAAAACCGGGTGCAAAGAAATAAATTTATGGTAGGTTCAAGTTACAATAAGAATAGGGCATAAAGTAAATGATATAGAAAGGCATTCGCTTGATTTAGATTAACTTTATTGCACTAAGACTAGAATCACTAAGACTAGAATCGGTATTAGATCAAAATATTTACTTCAAGAGATGCCATATGTTCTCAAATGTTTCGTGGATAACTATTCACCTTTAAATCAGATGTACTCTCGTAGGTTTTGTAACTCTAGTCCATTGTCTCCTGTTTAAATGTAATTCAGCTTGTGTATTTCTCATTTCGTAATGTACCTGGGATTCTAGATTGTAATTTGATAACACAAAATCTTTACAAGATCATCCCTTCAGAAAGTGCTTGAGAACTAGCACATCTCAATCCCCAAAATCATTTAAGGTTGATTGCTTTACTACCAAATATCTTGTAATGAAAAGTTAAGGAATATTTATGTTTGATCATTGAGTGAGATGGATTACTTCTTATACATGGTTAACGGACAAAATTTGTATGGTGTACTATGCAGCATTAGGTTCAATCGAACTCATAAATAGTGGAGTGAAACATTACAAACCCTATCTACTAGCTCAAGCTTACCAGCTCTTAGCTTATTTTCTATGCAAAAAAATAAAAAGAAATATCATCCTTTTAATTTTAGCTAGTTGTTTCATTATTAAGCTTTAAAAAGGCAAAATCATTTGGTCCTTCACCTCTTGAGGGGGAGATCTTCTATTCAATCATTGCAAGCTCTTGCACATGCTTAAACGAGTGTGGTCAATCTATCCTTCTAGTGCATTCCAGACGTTGAAACTAAATGCCTCTTAGTAGATCTTTCCTTGTGATGCTTGACTAGTCTAACCCTTTCTTTGTGGGATATAAGGGGTCCCATGGGTTCTATCCAATGACTTGTGGAGTTGTATTTTCATTATATTCAAGTCCACAAAAATTAGGTTTTGGCCAAACTTCCTCTTCAGGAAGTAAATGTTATATCCTCATCACTTGAAGACTTTTACAATGCTTGGCAAATATCTATGTGAAAACTTTCCTAATATTCTAGGCATACACAACTAGTCTCTATAGAATATGGTGTTTTGACGGAGCTATATATTCGAATTTGGGCGATCCTTTTCTATTTCAAAGATACGTTATAGTTATAGCTCAAGAATCGAAGGCGCATAATTGTAAAGCACAAATCTAAAATAACATCCGAGGTCAGTCCACCATACATTCATTAGATTTGTGATTTTACATCAAATCTAGGCATTTAAATTCTGCACGGTCAACAAACGAAAACATTCTTCAAATTCTAGGGAGCAGAAAATATGCAAATGATAAACAGCACATCAGTAAATTAAAATGGTACATGAAGAGGTGATTATCGACTATCATCAATAACTTCATGAAGATTTCAAGAAAGATTAAAGAATCTATTGAGCTCAATAACTTCATGAAGACGCAAATGATAAACACAACATCAGTGAATTAAAATGGTAGATGAGGAGGTGAGTATCGACGACCGTCAATAACTTCATGAAGATTTCAAAAAGATAAAAAAATATTGAATTCAATAACTTCATGAAGATTTCATATAAAGGGATGACCTATATAAAGGGCTCCAATTAACGTGTGATAGATATAGCGGTTGCATCAAAACAGAAAACAGTAAGCACATCGATGTATGCTGGAGATTTAATAACAAAATTCCGCAAATCGATTATAGGCTCTTTAAAAGGAGATGAACCTAAAAGAAGCATAGTGTGAATATCCTAAAAGGAAAACCAAAACTGCATGAGGAGAAGTTCAAAGATCACGAATAGATGTAATTGGATAACAAAGATGAGGAGTATCCCGAAAGGATGTTATATGCTTGGCAAAAAAGGATGTTATATGTTATATGCTTGCTACAATAGGACTTTAGATCAAGTTTTTATCGACCAATATAAATAGGACTCTAGACGCAATGAAAACTAATGTTTTTTCAGATCGTAACCAATGTCATGCGTGATTTCATTATTTTTTTTTCGCAGAATGAATATCTCTGAAGTTCATTCTTACGTGCTTGTCCCAAAGAATGAATTTCTCTGAAGTATAAACGGATATACTCTTGAATCCATTCTACAAACTCCCTTGATGAAACTCTCACTGCATATGATTATGTAAACTCACACGGCAATGACAGGAAACATACCTACATACTGAAAATGAAAACAAAAGTTTGAGATTACAACATATCTCACTTTATTCTACTCTCGTTCATTATGAAACTTCTTTCCATATGACGTAAAAATTATATATACTACACGTAAAAAGTGTATAAGATTATTCTAGAAACCACAATTGCATTTAGAGGGATGTATTAGATAATACGAGTTCCTATTTATTCTTGATATTATGCATTCAGCTTGTTCGGAGATGTACATTTCATGATCTCTTGAAAGCTGATGTTATTATTACTTTAGCCATTGTATGTCCTCACTTTCGTACGCTCATAGACTATGCAAAATTTATGAATGATTCAACGTGTCCAATTCATGATTCGCAAGCTATCTTAGATGCAAAACTTTGGCATGCATTATTTTGTTATCTAAATTTGTTAGTCGATGGAAATATGAAATTGTGTCCTCTTTGCTCGAAATTGAACCACCTTCTAAAGATTTCTATGAAGTCAGTAGTTGGGTATAAATGTATTGTTCCTACTTCCCAAACAATGTCTCCATTAGAGATCCTCATAAATTGCACTTCGTTCATAGTGACGTACGTGGTCCGATGCAATCACCTTTTTTTAGCAAGTACCTATACTATGTGACTTTCAATGATGACTTTCAATTAATTCATGAATCTCTCTTGTGTCTCTCTCTCTCTCTCTCTCTCACTCTCTTGCTCTCTCTCTCTCTCTCTCTCTCTCTCTCTCTCTCTCTCTCCTTTGAAAGTATTCAACAGATAGTAAAACCGAGAGCAAGGAAATCAATTTAGAGTAGGCTCAAATATTTTCAAATATTCTTGAGCTCATGCATTCAGCCAATGGTCAAGGAAAAGCTTCTTCTTTGTGTAAGTATACACCAACAACCAATGACTTGAGTATTAATGAATACAAGTAGAGCTTATCCAAAAAGAATAGGAAATAAAATAAATGATATAGAGAGGCATTCGCCTGATTTAGATTGAGTTGTTTACACTTAGATTACAATCAATACGATTAAAATCTTATAACAACAGTGGTATTAGAAAAAATTGTATATACACGTGCCTTGGCCTACTCTCGTAGACTTTAATTAAAGAAGAAAATGTTACAATTTAATGGGGACTAATGCCCTTGGGACACCCCCCCCCCCGAATCCCACAGAGTAGGGGTAGAACATGCATATCTAGAGCGTGTTGTGAATAAGGTTAATAACCCTCTCGTCCCCCACATGTGGGGCCCACTTGGGTTTAATTTTGTTGTTCTTGACGAAAAACGCTTTATGATGCCTAAAGGGTGGGGACCTCTTGTAGTTGGAGATTCTTTTGCCAAGGAGTAGAGACTTCTCAATCATCTACTCTTTACGAGGGTGTCCAAACTTGTAGGCACACCGCTCCCTCCAAATCTTCCACAAGTTTTCCCCTCTTATAGTGTTCCACAATTCCATTGAGAAGCCAATTGCTTCACGAAAAAGTGCTTTTTTTTAGGTGATTTGTTCTTGCAGTCTCAAAATAATCCCAAGGGTCTGCCACAGATGGAGAGACTTTGGGCGGGCAAGAAATACGTGATGAAAATCCTCAATGTTATGATGGCATCACTTGCACTAGGGTGGAGCCCCACAAAATTTGGTAGCCTTTAGATTGCTCCAGATACCACCGTGGAGAATTTGCCACATATGCACTGATGGTGGAGAATTTGAGCTTGTTTTGGCCATTTAATGCACAATCGCAATGAATGTGTGATCATTTTTGTCCTTTTTTTATCAAACATATATAAAGGTTTTGGTTGCCCTATACAAGTGCCCCAAAGTCGACTATAGGTTTAGTAGAGCTTCATAGGTTGCTTCTGTTCAACTTTTCGAGATATAGTCAATTTTCAATATCAAGATATTTGGTTGCTAGCCATGGCTGAGAGCAATGATGTATTTTGCATGTTGGATATTGATGATAACATGTACGCTATTAATTACACATTATGGGCATATATGTTGCATCATGTTTGTGTAAAAGAAATCTTGTGGAATATTATGTAGGGTGGTGAAAAATGTCCTAGTGCATCTACAAATACATTGATTAAAGATGATGTTGATGGTATTGCAGATGATGCTCTTCAATTTCTTGGTCATCCTATGGTTCCTATTGCACCTACTGCAAACAAAAATTATTGGGATAGCAAAGCTGCACAGAAATATACATTGATACTTTTTCTACCAAATGTGTCATTATCCCTCACCTTTTCTCCTACAAGATACTAAAAGATCCATAAAATGCTCTTACAAACATATACCAGGAAAGAAATGAGGTTCATGTTGCGTACCTTCAAAAACACTTGGAGAGTGAACACATGCATGCAAGAAATACAACGGACTGTTGTTCTGTCAAAGGTGTTGAAGGATGAACCAATTCTATATTGAGACGAACTGTTCTTCAAGTTGAATTCTCAATTCTACCTTGGGAAGAATTCTCACTTGATTCTATATTGAGGAAAATTCTTCTTCAGGGCGAATTCTCAATTCTACTTTGAGATGAAATCTCAATGTCAATCATGAAGACGAGTTGTTATGTCAATTATGAACATGAATTTGAGGAATTCTAATGAACCATTTTGAGTGCAAGGGCTGAAATTAGGGAGATAATTGGTGGATTTATCTAAATCTAAATATAAATGCTTTCAAGGAAAAATTCTTCCAAGGACAAATTCGGTGTGGTAGGTTGGGATGAAATTGAAGTGAGGGTTTAGGGACGATTTTCAAGTAGGGGCTCATGTACAAATCACGGAGGATATTTCCAAGTGAATTTGGAGACTCCTTGAGGGAAAATTTTGGGGCTAGGAAGAGGGAATTTAGAGTTGAAGGATAATTCTAGTGAGGTTCAAGGGGAATCTGGTATGGGAACTTTGAGGAAAAATTTGCAAACGCATATAAGGTGGAAGACTATTTTGTACGTCCCATAGGTGATTTTGGGGTTGCAAACAGGTAAAGGATGGATTTAAGAACCTGATTGTGAGATGAATATGGGAGACATTTTGTGGGTGAAATTGGGACGCTACAAAGGCTCTTATAGAAGGAAAAATTCCAAGGGGAAAAAAGTAGGAGAGATTCTGAGGTCAATCTGATAGAGAGGCACTTTGAAGAGTAAGCCCAAATTTTAAATGAGGAAAAAACAAGGATAATGTTGGCTTAGATTGTATTGAAGACGACAAATGTTAAATGGGATGAATTCAATCAGGATGGAGAGAAGCTTTGGGACAACTTTGAACAGAGCTCCTCTTCGAACATCAAGCATACACTATGCTTGAGGTGGATTTAATCTACATAAAAAAAGTTGTGCTTTAAATTATGTCCAAATATCCATTGAAGCATTCTTTTACTTATGCTCATTTATTGTATTTTTTTAAAAAGATTTTTCATGGATCTTTTACAATTGTAAAAGCCTAGAGCTCTACCCATGTAAAAGAAGAAACCAAGAGCTAATCATCCATTAATTTGAAGTGGTTGAAATGAATCACCTAAAAGTAGATCAAACTAGATCTTCACTTTTCCTAGATTGTAGGAAAGTGAATTTATTCCCTCAGAAAACTAATCCTACCTTCATTTGAATTTAAGATCCACTTGTAGAAGTTGTGGATAACTTCATGAGTCTATATAGAGACTTCAAATCACTTGTACATTACATGGAAGCGATACATACACTTAAGAACACCATTTTCTTGCTCCTTCATTTTTCTACATCATCTTCTTCAACAAGAGTGAGCTTGTATATGCTACTGCACTCTCTATAGAGCTCCAAATCGGATGACTAGGCACTCATTGGAAAGTTGTAAGTGTCTAGTTTATATACAAAAATTTTCAAATCATCTAGTTCAGTAGATGGGGAGAAGTCTTAGTTTTTTGGTCTTAGGGTCTATCTTTGCACATTCCTAAAATATAGGAGGTTCCACTGATGCTATGCCTATTCCAAGATCCAAAGGATGTCTACACAAGACGAGACAGATAAGCTGCCACTTTCATGCGCAAGGGATACTCAAGAAAGGTTATACACACGGAACTCTATCTCTAACTTTCTATTACCACATATTAGAGGATGCAAGACATCTTAAGAGACTTGGTTTGCCCTCAAGACTTTCTTTTCTGTTAGTTCCAAAGCAAGAAAGAATCGTATTTGGAATGAGTTCAACCAAAAGAAGAATCATATGTGAGTAGATACTAGGGTTTTTTTGGCCGAAGTCAATTCTTGTTGTTCCATTGACCATTCATCTGGTCTAGCGTCAATCTTCTAAAAACCCCAAACTTTCCTTTGTTGCATCATTTCTTTAACAAGAAGCAAGGTGATTGTGGGGGAAAATGGTTATGCCACACAATTGGGGCACCAAGTGAACTCATAGAAATCTCTATGATATGTACTAAGCCAAGTCCCACCGGGCATGCAAATGAAGGGCTTATATGAAGTTGTAGAGAAGGTGTTTTCCCCCATGTAAATTGCTCAGGTTTCTATTTTTAGAAAAACTTTTCTTATCCTAGGCTTACGAACATGTGCCAATGCAATCGCTTCATCGATCTACTTCCCTTTCTCTTCTTCACTCTCGCTTCCTTATGAGACTCTTGATAACTCTCACAAATCTCTTACTCGCAAGTAATTCACAACTCATCTTCAATTTCAGCTCCACTTCCTACCCAGGCCAACACACTCAAAAACTCCCACACATGCATTGCACACTCACCTCTTCACTACTTCACCACAACCATGCTCAAATCCACACAATCTTTACATAACAACATCCCTAGATTCACACACTCGGACCTAACTAATCACCATCACTACGTCATAACTTATCTCAAGTGCCTGTCTTCCTATGTCTTTACCCTTCCTAAAACATTTCCACTCCGAATTCTTTCAATTTCCTTCCCTAGGTTTTGGTTTTCCCTTATCATCTCTTTGTTTTTGCCTTCCATGCATATCACCTTCTCTCCCCATTCCCCTAAGATCTCCTCTATTTGTGTTTGATTTCTCTCTAGCCTCTGCACCTTGGCCCTTTTGCTATGGGGTGAAAGCATGTTAATGTTTACAAAAACGTTATGTCTGGGACATAGTTAATTAGCTCGAAAAATCTGATCCTTCTTAGCTGAACATCATGCAATAGTTATTGAAAGAGAAGTAAAAGGGAGGCGGTGGGGCAAGAGTAGGCCAAAGTATGCATGCTAGAGCGTGGAGCGTTCATGACGTGGTCTTTTCTGCTTGCTACATGTTGGAGAGTCCGCCACAGTACCTCATCTCGCCTAAGAGTTTTTCTGCATAGCTGATTCTTGTCTTTGGGAGCCATACATTCGTTATGGAGCATACAAGGAAAACATTTTCTTGATTGTTGTTTTGTTGATCATGTGATGTTGTAATGAGTCACAAACAAATCTTTAAGCATCTATCTTGATGGGCGATGGAAGGCGTACATGTGCAACACAAAATCAGAGGCTTTAATCAACTCTAAAGAATCGGTTCTCGCATTTGCTTCTGGTCATTGCACTTAAGGTTCCCTAACTTTCACACTGCCAGAAATAGGGTCGACCCAAAAACTTTGTATTGGATATTATTAGACCAAGTTGTTATGGAAAATTGACTCTGTTAATAGCCAGAAATAGACTGTGGAAGCCACCACCAGCATGTATCCTTGGGACATAAAAGACATTACGAAGCTTGATGCGATTTTTGAGGGTTGCAGAGTAGGAATGCTTTTCCAACTCCCTCTGTGGAGCATTCATGGTGTGGGTTTTTCTACGTGCTGCATGTTGGAGAGTGTGCCGCAGTACCTCATCTCGCCTGTTGTAGAGTAGGAATGCTTTTCCAACTCCCTCTATGGAGCATTCATGATGTGGGTTTTTCTATGTGCTGCATGTTGAGTGGGGAACAGTGAGAGGGACTCCATCACTATAGGCATTTTTTTTTTGCACACTATGTCCTAAGTGGGGAATATTGATAACTATTTTTCTGTGCATTGCATGTTGGAGATTACACCGCAGTACGTCTTCTCGCCTATGAGTTTTTCTACATGCTACATGTTGAGTGGGGAACAGTGAGAGGGACTCCATCACTATATGTATTTTCTCTATGTGATGCGTCCTACGTCTGTACAAATAACTATTGTTCTGTATATCACATATTTTGGTTTGGAGATCATTCCTAAAAGGGTAATCCACTTCTTCATATTTGATGACAAGAAACATGAAACCTTTTTTGTGCAACATTGTTTCCAATTACATTGGCAATGGATGAGAGAGCTAAACCTTGACTTAAGCCAACATTGGGTATGGTCAGATGGTGCAGCTTCTCATTGCAAAGATTGATGACATCGATTTTATGGTGATGTGTGGGCTCTTGGCCCGTGCACATTTTGTACAATTCCCTCATTAATCTACTTTTTTCATGTTCTCAAAAAAAAGGAAGTTAAATACGAGTAACATCTCAGATTGTGGATGATTGTTGCACGTTTAAAAGTATGCCTAACAATGTCCATTTAGTTTCATATTGTTCATTCATTGTATCTAACATCTGAGGTTTTTTATGATTATTATAGGTTTAAAAGTGGTATAACAAGTCTACATACGTAAATGATGGAGCACATAATGATATCAGATGATCATACTCAATGTAAAGAAAGTAATGGTTGAATTACGTCTTCCATAAAAACAGCATCACAGATTACCAAAATGCATCTAGCCTTTGGATGATATAGATGATAACCTTTGTTTTCAAGAATGTACTAAAAAACTACATTTTACTCCTTTGTTATCCAATTTTTTACATTGTTGTTCAGGCATTAATGCATATGTTAGACATCCAAAAACACACATGTGAGGAATAGATAGCTTTTGACCATGCCAAGGCTCATATATAGTTATGGATTGTAGTGATTTTGTGGCATATCTGTTAAGTACAAATGTTGCACACAGAATAGCCTCAAGCAAGAACTATATGGTAAAGCCTAACGTTTTATCGTACATCTCGTCATCTCCATGAGAGACCTATTCTTTCTTTTCGAACCTCCATTTTCTTGAGGTGTGTATGGCACTATACACTGATGTCTTATCGCACATTCAACCAAAAATGCACTAGAATCAGAAGACAAGCATCCCCACCCCCCAAATCAGACTAGTGGGTACCCATTCTACATGTTGATAGATTTTTAGCCAAAACTGAAAAATAGCTTGAAGCACATAAACACTTCCAACTTTTCTTTCAATGGATACACCAATGCATGCTTGGAAGAACCATCAATAAAATTCATGAATGAAAGGTAGTTCCAAAAATAAGGTGTATGCATAGGACCATAGACATCACTATGAACAAGCTACAATTTTGAGAACCACGTATTAAAACATATTTTGGGAAGGAGGAATGTTGTATTTTTTCACAAAATATAGCCTTCACATAGATGTTTGCCAGGTGCCTCAAGTTTGGGTAGACAAGACATCATTTCATATTTATTCAAGTGTAGCAAACTAGAAAAACTCAAAATGACCAAAGTGTAACTGCATTTAGCAAGCCTAAGATACATGTTGAAGAAATTATGGAGGATCATTAGGAAATCATGGAAAAGGTTCATGCAATTCAAGACAAATTGTGGAAGCTTCATGTAGATAAGGAGGGTTTGCAAAATCAAGCTGTTGTGTTACTTATAGAAAAAGATTCACTCTCCAATCAGATTGTATAATTAACAAAAAATCTATAAGTTTCATTGGTCAAACTCAATGGAATAAAGCAGTTATAGATCCAATCGCAAGATTCTTAACAATTGTTTGGAGATAATGCACAAATGCAAATGTTAGCTCATAAAGTAGAAAACATTAGTAGGCTTAAGCAAATTCACATGGATTTGAAGAAGACTACCGAGAACAAAGATGTTGAATTAATATAGAAGACTACAAAGATTCAACAGTTATGAAATAAACATGAAGAACTAGATGTTGCGACACATGATTTTCTAGAATGTATGAAAAATGAGTTTTCTTCAAGCAAAGACTAAAGTGGCAACTTGGAAAGCAAAAGTAATGGATAATTTGAATGACCTTCACTTTCATGATGTTTTACAAACAAATGGAGCTCAGATTTGGGAAATGCTCTATGAATTCTTGTATGACCTAAGTTTTTTTGAAAATTCCCCTTCTAATATAGAAGATAAGTAAATCAGATGGTTCAAGTCCACCGTGCATGCCATTGTTAGGATACCTCCACCATGTGGTACCCTTATTATTGTAATTATCTAACTATTGTTTTTTCTAATGTAGTGTCCTTAGAATTTCCTACGAGTGTTTACTCTAAGATCTCACCTTCACTCTTCTAATTAATTGTGGAAGTTAAAAGGGTAGTTTTGGAAAGTTGAACTATGTATCTAGACACATATCGAAAGGAAGATATAGATAGACGTCAAGAGGCCAAGCTCATATTTTCTCACATTCTTGACTATGTACATTGATTGTAACTTTCTCTGTTAATCTTTTGTAATTCCTCTTTGTAATGAAATACTATCTTGATGTTTCTAATCTCCTCATTCCTTGTTATGAGCTCTGTGTTATCTGATATTTCTTTTAATATAGTATGTATACTCTGTGTACATAGGGAATGGAAATGCACTAAATGTCCTTGTCCCTAACCCCCATACCCCGAACCTTGAATCCAAAATCCTTTTGTGATCCCTAAATGAGTATCTATATCCTTGCTTTTCATGTCTATATAGATCATGCAATTGTTGAAATTTCCTTTTAATCTCCAGAATCGATTGGTTCTTGGGTATACGAACCCATCTCGGAAATGATTTACAAGTCATTTTTATCTACCTCCTCCACATGAATTGCTTGAGGAGCACCATTTTGTATAGATCCCATGTGATTTGATTTATTCACACAAGCTTGAACACATCAAAAAACTTCTCACATAACTCATGGTCTGTCATCGATGTCAGACCAACACCTAGGTACTTTGCCTAGATGTCAAATTCTTTGTAGAACTTTCTATTGAAGAATTACCATCCCTTTACTAGTCTCTCATGAAGGAATTGGTTAGCTCTCTATTGTTATCCTCTTGTTGAAACTATAGGAACTAGGTTAGAAGTTCTTCCATGTTGAATGTGCTAGATGTGTCGATTTCTAGTCATCACCTTGATTCATCAATTTGGTAGTTGTATAAGTTGCTCACCCCCTCCTTCCATGTGGGGTTCACTAGGTATGTCATGAGGTTCTCCAAAATCATAGAGCTATTTGGTCACATTGTCCTAGCACACATGATATTTCGATGTTCATAATATGTATAGCACAAATTTGTGAGTATTTTTCGATGAGTAGAGAAAAAATGCACTTATATGTTGAAGCTTTGATCGCTGACTCAACATCCAGATTTTAGCCCATATAAAGCATGATAAATGATTGATCACTAGGGTAACATTTTTGAGTAAAAGACTTTATTTTCTTAGATCATTAAGTGGTTTTTGCTCTTTTTCATGTGACTTAACATTGATCTTTCTCTCAAGTAACGCTTTTTATAATTCGAGTTCATTTTCATGTGACATTTCAGTTAGGCAGAGAAGGTATCTTTTCATAAATGGATTATACGTTTCTTTCTAACACACACACACACACACATATACGTTTCTTTTGAATTTCGCAGCCATCATGGCGTTTCTTGATCATGGACCTCCGAGGAACCTTTTTGCATTCCATTCCCTCTTTCTTTTGTTTAGTATAAACGTGTAGCTTACGTAGAACATACGGTTACCATACTCTCCCTAGCCAGGATTTAGGGAGTTCCGTGCAGAGGAAGCAAACGTCAGAGATCTCACATAGCAGGCATCGACATTAGGAGGTTCCTTCTTTTTGGTGGTTCACTGCCTACCGCTTTCGTGCAGTCTCATATCATGTCTCCACAAAGAGCCACGGCACCCCTTTCCATGTATGTCCACCCACACACACATAAGCATATATAAAAACATATTCACATATATAAAATCATATTCATATCCAAGAATATGTTACTATGAACTCAAATGCACATACGTACATGTGTATGCACACATAACTACATCATACATGAAACAACACATATATGCATTCGCAAAAATACATACATGAATCCTAAATGCATGAAGACTATGATTTATATATTTTAGACACGTATTTGCATTCAAGTAACATATACATATGCATATCTATTTTTTATCCTCTCATATATTTATTGACTTTCTCTTTATTGATCATTATTTTATGCAGGCATAAAGAAGTAAAGAGACAATTAACGAACCATGCAATCATCCAAAAGAAAGTGCAAGAAAACATTGCATCATGTAATAAGAGTTCTGTTTCGATGATAGAAATCACCAAATGGCATGAAATGATCAATTTCATTCCCTTTTTAATTTGGCTCAAAATATCATTTTCCCTAGTAAATCAATGTCATCCTTCCCAATTGACATACAAAATCATCATATATGCCCATTTCAAATAAATCATACTTATCATGTCAATGGATGCTTCTAGTTTGTTTGATGAGTCAACTTTGGATGAGGTTGACAACAGATTGCACCCCAAGGTCTCTTAGCTAGTAAGAAGGGAAAAGTTAAAGGGAGATCATCTATTAGTAAGCAGAAGTGTGCTAATGCTATAGCAAAATAAGGAAGATAAATATGAAAATTAAAAAGAAAACAATTTTGCAAGTATCATACACTAAATAATTCTGCCACGAAGAGTTGTCCTAAACTCTTTGCGAAAGCGGGGAAGCCAAAAGAGGCTAGAATGGTTATTGTAGAGGCCTATATAGGCAAAAATCATTGTGCTAACCTTTTAGAGAATGAGCTATCGAGGTTTGCTAATTATTGCATCTATGACCCACCTTCTCATGAGTAGTACATACATATCTATTATAGACTTTGATGTTTTGTAACACAGTTTCTTCACTTGACTTGAGTTTCTTCTATAGGTAATATTCTCACATGCGCTAAAAATTTTTTTTACCTTTTTTATCATGGTCTATATAATCCCGTAGATTATGCAAAATTTGAGAATGATTCAACATTTTGAGTTCATGATTCTCAAGCTATTTCATATGCAAAACTTGTAGCATGGATGCCTCACTCAGGTAAATAATTCTAGTTTGCTTCACATATAAAAAATTGAAATGGTTTCCTCTTTGCTCATACTTGAGGAACCTTCTAAGCATGTGTATTAATGTTTTATTTGGGAATTACACATAATTCATAACTTCTGATTTTCTAGGCATGAATAGTTTTATCCACTAAAAGCAAAGTTCAAAGTTTTTATGTGCTTCAAACCATTTCTAGTTATTGCTAAAAACTTCTCACCATGTAAAGTGGGACCATTTTGTTCTTCTAGAAGAAAGAAGTATATGTGTCTTGCGCTTAATGCAATTTTGGGTTCACCATGGGATAAAACTGTTGACCTTCAAATCCCGTAGATGCACAAACGCAGAGGATAGTACAGAAATGGAATCACACAAAAGTACTGAGAAAATAGGAAGAGACAAGAGATGACACTAGATTGGGTACAATCTTCTCCCACATACTCTGATGGACAAGTCTATTAGAGCATGTGTATTTATAGGTATTTATTATTACAACCTGAATACAAGATACATGAGGGAGGCCCTTGGAAAAGCATGCTTTTGCTTTATTTACAAAATCGTGATTTTTTATTTTTACAAAACATCGCTTTCTAAAGTGATCTATTATTTTTATACAAATAACCAAAAATAGTATCTTCTAAAAATAACTATCTTCTATTCTTCTAAATATCTGCAAAAATATTCAAATAATTCCATGCGCATTCACACCCTCATGGATCTTCACGTGCTAAATCAAAACATGAAACACATTAAAGACCTCAAGGCATTAAAATCCATTTAACATTCCAATATTCCATAAAGTATAGCATGCCTCTCAGTTGACAAGAAATTGACTTCAGTTGATAACAATTAAAAAGACATGGATGCCAGTCACATGCCCCATCACTGAACAACCATAAGCATGTTCCATGTAAAAACACATGCATGGAACTAGAAAACTAGAATTTAATGTGATTGTGAATGATAAACAGAAACCAAATGGTTATAATGTGGAGTTAGTGATGTCTTATGAATCCATTGAGATTCTTCAAGTGAGTGGTTTTTATATTTATCCAAATATCTATGATTTTGATTACTTGTGCATCTAGTAGTGACATCAAAAGCAATTATTTTCTCTAGAACTAAAATTTTTGCATCCTCTTCAAGTAAAGGAGGATTATCTAAAATAGGAGTGAGTGGTAATGTTCCTTTAAATCATTTAAATAAACTGACATGAAAAGAATTATGTATATTCCAATGAGAAGATACATCTAAGCTAAAAGCATCCTCATTAATTTTCTAAATAATATGAAAAGGTCCATAATAGCGTGGTGCAAGTTTCACATTAGGATTTTGTGAAATATTTTTTTGACATCTTTTAATTATTCGTAACCATACAAAATCATTTTCATTAAATTGTTTAGCTACTCGTTTCTTATTAACCTTATGCCTGTAATTTTCTTCACTCTTTTTAATGTGCTCATGAATCTCACGAAGTATGGATATATGTTCTTGTTCAAAAGAATCAGCAATATGTATGTCAGTTTGAGTGATAGATATGGGAGTGGGAAGCTTTTTACCATACACAATTTCATAAGGTGCACGTCTAGTAGTGGTATGTGTTGTGTTATTATATGTAAACTGAAGTAAACGAAGTTTCTCATCCTAATTACTTGGATCATCTAAAGAATGACAACAGAGTAGATCCAAATTAGTACTATTTGTAGCTTCATTTTACCCATTACTTTTAGGATGAAATGCAGAACTAAAGTCTCTTTTAGAACCTAAATGTTGAAATAATGCAATCCAAAAGTAATTACAAAAAGGAACATCTCGATCTAATAACATAACTTTTGAAAACCCATTATGTGGAAAAATATATTTAATAACTAACTTAATAGCTTGAGGTGCAAAATATTTAAGATAACTTTGAACACTCTCTTCATCTTATTTAATGATTGATTTATTTATTTATTTATTTATTTAAACACTCTCATTTATTTATTTATTTATTTATATATCAAAGCATTCTCATTTTTTATTTATTTCTTTATTATTATTATTATCATCATTATTATTCTTCTTCTTATTACTATTTGGTTAAAATACACTATTGTTAAAGAAAAATTGTATGCTTAGACCTAGATTTTGGATCTCTACATAAGGCCATGGACCCTACTCAAAATATCGATGATTTTAGTTCCTCACCCCTACCCGGGGTACCAATCGAGCAAAAATTAGAGCTTTTGTAGCATGAACTCCAACATGCCCAAAAAAAGATTAAGGAACGTGATGCTACACTCTAACAACTGCAAAGTGATGATAATAACCTAGGTAGGGTAGTAAAGGCCATTATCACTGCTCAAGAACAAGGCACACAGTTAAAGATTGGTGCTAAAAATGTCCAATTTTCACGATTTGATGGTCAGTTCGTTTTTTTATGGTTATCTTAGCTCGATGACTTCTATTCTAATGAATCATACTCTGAAAGTGAAGAAGTGAAATTTGTAACTAATTATTTGGTGGGTAAGGCCCAATTATGGTGGAATGTTTTGCATCATAGCACGGACTGCCCCACCACATGGCAAGCATTTCAAGAAAAGATCAAGGAGTCCTTCCTGCCTCCTGAGTTTCACTTACATCCTTATTGGTCATGGAAAACTTTTGTATGGAAAGATGGAGATACTGTATCTACCTATACTGAATGTTTTTTGCAATGCCTATTACTTATTTGCTCACTTGAAACGATTCCTGAAGATACCTTGCAATGGAAATATGAAGATGGTTTGGAGATGGGATCCAAGCTAAGCTCAACACCCTACGTCCGACAACCCTCTATGAAGTTATTTCTTTTGCACATGATGCTAAAAAAGAGTTTCAATCCATCACCAAGTCCCTTTGATTACAACAAACACGTCAATGACCACAACCAATCAAGCCTAATTTTCCCTTCAAATATCCGTTTTCTACTTTTTCTTCTCGTACTTCTCCATGCCCACCTACTTTTCAGCGTCCACCTACTTTTCAACCCCCTTGTCAATCTAATTTCTTACCAATACCCAAGACAACCCCCTTACAACCTACCAAACCTCCAACCCTTCAAACTACGATGGTGGATGCTCAACTTAAGAGGCCCTATATCACTTGTTGGAATTGTGCTAAGTTTGGTCATACTAAAGCTAAATATAGGTTCCAAACTAAGGACATGAAGCCTATTGGAGCTGAAGTACACAACATGGAGGTGGTTTCTGAAGACATTCAACCTGATTGGTCCAAAGAAGCATTGCAACAAGATCGAAGTACCTTGAGTAACACAATTTCTATCCATTTTTTACTTTGCATGCAAGGTACTATTAATGGTAAATTTATTTATATTTTACATGATGATGGTAGTTTGCATTATTTTATTTCTCATATACTAGTGCAAAATCTCCAATTAAACCCACTTCGTTCTATGTATAAAGTTAAGGCTGCATTTCAAGGAACTAGATATAAAATTAGAAGTGAAGTGCATAATGTTCAGATTTGTATAGGTTCATATATAGACGTACGCACATTCTTAATTGCTCCTTTGCAGTCCTATGATGATATACTTGGTATGCCTTTTTCTCATCATTATAATCCATACATTGATTATCATACACACACCATGAGTTTAAAATTTAAAAATCAAGATATTTCTTTGTCTACAATGCATGAATTCCAAACATTTCTATTAATACGGCATACTCAAGTAAAACATGCATTTAGGAAAGGTTACAATTCATGTATTGTTTTTGTCAATAATATAGTTGATTACACACAAAGACTTCCTGCAGGACATAAATCATTTATGGATTCCTATTTTTGTAGCTGATTTTCCTTCTAAACTACCACTTTCTAGGGGATCTCTTGATGATATTATAGACTTAATTCGTGGTAGTTCTCCTCCCCATAAAGCACCTTATAGGCATGGACCTTTACATCAATAATAAATAGCTAATCAAGTTAAGGATTTACTTCACAAATGACTTATAAGGCCTAGTTCTTCTCCCTTTGGAGCACCTTTTCTTTAAGTGGAGAAAAAGAACAAGACTTGTAGGATGTGCATTGATTGTAGAGCACTCAATAAGATCACAATTAAAAAAAAAAGATATCCTATTTCTAGGATAGATGATTTGCTAGATAAACTTCATGGAGCACGTGTCGTTAGTAAATTTGATCTTAAATCTGGGTATCATCACATCAGAATGACATAAAATGACAGTTATAAGAATGCTTTTAGAACACAGACTTGTCACTTTGAATTCATTGTAATGCCTTTTGGAATCACCAATGCACCTGGTACATTTGTGCACATGATGAATAATATTTCTCTTGAATACAAAGCTTTTGTTCTTGTTTTCTTTGATGATATACTTTTCTATAGCGAGAATGATGATGACCATGAAAAACATTTAGCAATAGTTTTCAATTTATTACGCAAAAGCAAACTTTATGCCAATCTTGAAAAGAGTTATTTCTTCCAAAAGGAATTAGAGTATTTAGGCCATGTTGTCTCTAGTAAAGGTGTTTATGTAGATCCAAAGAAAATTAAAGTAATTGAACAATGGCATGTATCTCAATCTCTAAATGATGTATGCTCTTTTCTTGGATTAGCTAGCTTTTATAGAAAGTTTGTAAAATGTTTTTCTTATTTAGCACTGCCACATTATTATTAAAGAAAAACTTATAATTTTCATGGGGATTAGCACAACAACAATCATTTGAAAAACTCAAACATGCACTTTCTCATGCACCTATTTTGATATTACCTAATTTTGCACAACCTTGTCATGTAGTTAAAGATGCTAGTGGTTTGGGTATAGGTGTTGTATTAATGCAAAATGGCCATCCTATTGCATTTGAAAGTAGGAAACTTAAACCTTCAAAAAAGAATTATAGTCTATATAATAAGGAACTTTTAGTTGTTGTGCATGCTTTAAAAATTTGGAAACACTATCTCATGGGTTCTGAAGCTATAATCAAAACAGACTAACAATCTATTAAGCATTTATCAAATCAACCATTGATTTATGAGCGACACATTAAATGGAATTCCTTCATACAAATTTTCAGCCTATGATTCAATATCAACGTACAAAAGCTAATGTTGTAGATGATGCCCGTAATCATTTTCCATCCCCACAAACCAATATTGTTTCTATTAATAATATTTCTATTGTTCATATTCATTCGTTTCATGACATGATTCCTACTTATGCATCTGATTTGTATTTTTTAAAAACATGGATTTCTTTCAATAATTCTACAACATTTAGTGAGGATCACTACACTTTTCGTAATGGATTCTTCTATTTCAAACACAAGTTATGAATAACACAAGGTTTTATAGAATTCTTTATGAATGAGATGCATATATGGGTCATAGGGGCATACAAAGTACTATTTCTACATGTAAAAAGTTCTTCTTTTGGCCAAATATGGAAAAGGATAGTACACAATATGTTTCTCATTGCATTGTGTGTCAACATGTGAAAAGACATCATGGTAAAGCATTTGGATTGTTAATGTCACTTCCCATACCTAATGGACCACGGGAAAAAATTTCTATGGGTTATTATTGGTCTTCCCTCAGCTTCATCTCATAATGATATGATTTGGACAATTATTGATAGGTTTAGTAAACAAGCATATTTCATTCCTTGTAAAAAGACTCTTTTTGCATTTCAAGCTGCTAAGTTATTTATTAAATGTATTATGCTTCTTCAATCCAATCAGGTTGAATGTCTTCAAAAACCACCTCCATATTGTGTACTTGAGCTCCAACACACTTCATGCCATTAGTTCGGAACCTACATTTAGCTTAAATATGACCAAACTTACCACAATGCTAACAAGTTGTACGAGGCTTCTTGTGTTGAGCATCCATCATCATAGTTTAAAGGGTTGGAGGTTTGGTAGGGTGTAAGGAGGTTGTCTTTGGTATTAGTAAGAAATTGGATTGAGAAGGGTGTTGAAAAGTAGGTGGACACTGAAAGTAGGTGGATGTTGAGAAGTAGAAGAACAAAAAGTAGAAAAAGGATGCTTGACGGGAAAATTGGGCTTGATTGGTTGTGTTTGTTGATGTGTTTGATTTAAGAAGATGGACTTGGTGATGGATTGAAACTCTTTCTTAGCATCATGTGCAAAAGAAATAACTTCATAGAGGATTGTCAGATATAGGGTGTTGAGGTTAGTTTGGATTCCAATCCCCAAACCATCTTCATATTTCCATTGCAAAGTATCTTCACGAATCGTTTCAAGCAAACGAATAAGTAGTACTCATTGCCAAAAATTTTATTGTAGGTAGATTCAGTATCTCCATCTTTCGACCCAAAAGTTTTCAATGATCGACTAGCATGTAAGTGAAACTAAGGAGGAAGGAAGGACTCCTTGATCTTTCATTGAAATGATTGCCAAGTGGTGGGGCAGTCAGTGCTATGGTGCAAAACATTCCATCATAAGGCCTTACCCGCCAAATAACTAGTTATGATTTTCACTTTTTCACTTTTAGAGTATGATTCATCATAATAGAAGTCATCAAATTCAGATAACCATTAAAGAACAAACTCGCCATCTTTTCGTCCATCAAATCGTGAAAATTGGAAACTTTTAGCACCAATCTTGGACTGTGTGTCTTGTTCTTGAGCGGTGATAATGACCTTCACTACCCTAAATAGGTTATTGCAATCACTTTGTAGTTATTGGAGTGCAACATCACGGTTCTTAATCTTGTTTTGGGCATGTTGGAGTTCATGCCCCAAAAGCTCTAATTTTTGCTTGATTGGTGCCTTGGGTAGGGATGAGGAACTAAATTTTGAATAGGGTGCATGGCCTTATGTAGAGATCCAAAACCTAGCTCTAGACCAGATGGTTGAGATGGACGTCGAATCATGAATGGAACTGATGCCATGAATCACAATAAGATGTTGAAACCACCTCTATGAACACCATGGCTCTGATACCATTGTTGATCTTATTACCATTAGTGTCCATGTGAAAGGCCAAATGGTGGTCGGACACTTCTTTGTATATGCTCTTTAATAAAACAGATAGTGGCCTGTTTAATCACGGACTATAACTTGGACTGCATTTGTAGGACCTAAGAAGTCTATCTTTGTGCTCCCTGTGTACTGTGTTTCTTTGCGTTTTCTACTGCCTCTGTGTGGAGTACTGTGTATGGCCTTAGGAGCTCGATTTTCTCATCTGAGGATATCATCGTGGAGATCTCCAGAAGGAGAGTGCACCGTGGTGCATCGCCATCAAAGTACCTCTCTAGTATTAGAGTATTTTGACGCAAAAGCTTTGTTCCTTTTGTGCCAGAGAAGCAAGCCCCCCATCCCCTCGACTTTCGACTAAGGAGAGGACCAAGGTATAGACCTTGCCATACCTTGTCATTTGAGTGACCAAAGTCACCATTGACACCAATGGCACCGAAGTCACCATTGGCGAGGGAGGACCTCAACGATCAAGGAAGATAGAGATTCCTGGTACCTTGGAGCTCACCCATCATAGTATTGTTCCCCCTAGAGCTCACTAAACTGTGGCAATCTCTTACCACTAAGCTAAACTCTTGTGGTGTTTGAGAAAGGGGAAAGACTAAGGTTGACATTACCATGAACATGTTTTGGTCCCTCAAAGCTTCATTCTTTGCTTTCAAAGCCTATTTTTGAAACATTTCTGGGGTGTCTTTTGGAGACATTTTGGAATACTTTTGCACATAGTTCTCTTCACACAAGTCCAAGAACATCAAGCACAATGTTCTTTGTACTTTTTCGATAATAAATATCAATCTTTGGGGCTGTGTTTTCATCCATACTCGTAAAACTACACGTTTCTCAAAAGTTTTTCAGCTTTGGTGGGAGGAGCCACTGCAAATTTATGCAGGTCTTTGAGCCTAAAAGATCAAAGTTGACAGACACTTGCAGGTGTTGTTGGCTAGTTTTTCGGTTGTGCATTCAACCTTTTTGTGTCATTTTACTACATATATTGAGCACATACACACCATGTATGCTTATGTGGATACCGCTTATGTACGTCCATGTGGTCATTGATATAGCTGTTATGTTTTTTGCATAAAGCCTTTTATATTTGATAAAGAGGGTCATGGTGTGGTTTTCATAACTAGGAGACACCCAGATGTCAGGATCTCTTTGATGATGTAGGTGGAAGACTTACCCAGCCTTGCCATAGGAGATGTATGATAGTTGTTCATAGGTGCTCGATAAGCCTAGTTGGCTTCTATTGGGTAACTGATTATATGTAGTGGAGTTAGTGATTCACTATGCAGGTAAACATATGAGTACTTATAGTTTTATGATATTTTAACACTAGTCATATGCTCATTTTGTAGAGGATACTCTAGTAAGATTTTTCTAGATTTTTGGTTTTGTCAACTATACGGTGGTCGATTTACTCCTTGATACACTTATCTGTTGGTGTTTGGACTCTTCTAGCTTCATTATCATTCTATTCAATTCTCTACCATCATGGCATCAGAGCTCTCAGGCACATCTGGTGGATCAGGGTCTAGTGCCAATGTTCGAAGGAGGAGCTCTAACTTGTAGGGCAAAGACCATTTTGAGTTCTGAAAATTTGATGGCACAAATGTTGCTCTATGGAAGAATCAGATTAAAGATGTGATGATTCAAAGGAGGCAATGGAAGCTAGTAATTGGGATTTCAATGAAGCCTCCTCACATGGATGAAGATGATTGGGATGAGTTAGATGAAATGGCCCAGTCTACTATTTGCTTTCACCTGGCAGATAATGTTTACTTTATAGTATTACACTATGAAAGTGCAGAGGAGCTTTGGAAGAAGTTATGCAATACATATGAAAAAGAGATGGCATCAAATAAAGTGTTTCTCATGAGAAAATTATATGACCTTCGCATAGACAGAGATAGTGTTGCTTCTCATCTAAATGAGTTTGATGCTATATTCTCCTAGTCACAGGCTCAAAAAACGGATATGAATAATCGAATGAAAGCAATATTGTTGTTATTCACCCTATCATCATCATGGGATATGTTTTGCACAGCTATTAGCAAGAGTGCACCTGGTGGTAAACTCATCTATGATGACATGTGTGGAGCACTCTTGAAGGACAGAATGTTGATGGGCATGTTAAATAGCTACCTGCATCATCTACTTCGACTCTCAAGATTGATGAAATTAAAGCCATTTCTAATGATGCTCATGTGTTGACACTTGATAGTACTGTGCCCACTCAAGCTCTTATGGCTGATTCTCTTTCCCACACTTTGCTTACAGATTTTGGTGCTTCTTTCCATATGACACCACACAGAGAATGGTTCTCTAATTATGCAGCAATTGGTACCGCGAGACTTGGTGACTCTTACTAGTATGAATTTGTGGGGATTGGAGATGTGGTTGTGTAGTTCATTGATAATTAAAAATTTACTATGCATAATGTAGGCCATGTACCTCAGTTATCATGCACCTTGATGTCAGTTGGTGAACTTGATGACCTTGGTTACAAGGTGGTCTTCTATGCTCACTCCTTTTGTATATCAAAGGGAAATATGTTTATTGCAAAAGGAAGCAAAGTTGGCTCACTTTATCCTTTATTTGTATCACAGATAGAACAATTGGTAGCTCTTACTGAACAGCCTATGGCTTGTATTTGGCATGGTCGTTTGGGCCATATATGGCATACTGGAATGGAAAATATTTCTCAATTTGGCTACTTACCTATGTTATCACATAGTGAGCATTGTCAATATGCAAAGCAAACCATAAATGTGCATAGAATGCATAGTGACTCTTCAATTCAGCCTTTAGATCATGTTCCTATAGTTTTGTGTGGTCCTATGCCCACTAGGTCCTTAGGTGGTTCTCTTTATTTGTTACTTTCATAGATGATGCTACTAGAGAAGTCTGGGTATATCCTATCAAATCGAAGGATCAGGTATTCCCTACATTTAGAAAATGGCTTGCTTTAGTTGATACTGAAAAAGGAACTAAGCTTAAGCCTTTACGTTCAGATAATGGGGTGAGTATACCTCACATGAATTCAGCCTTTTCTATCAGTCGACAGGGATTCGTAGAGAGTTTGCATCTCCTTATACCTCAGTACAAAATGGTGTGGCTGAGAGGATGAATATAACTATTCAAGATAGAGTAGTCTCTATGTTGCATCATGCACACCTCTCACAAGGTTTTTGGGCAGAAGTAGTATTGACTGTAGTTCATGTGATTAACCTTTCACCTAGTACTTCCAAAGGTTTGAATGTAGCACAAGAGTTATGGACAGGGAAGCCACCATATTCTGATCATCTTCGAGTTTTTGGGTGTGAAGCATATGTTGATATACCCAAGAATCTTAGACAAAAGTTAGACCATAAGTCAAAGAAATGCATTTTTCTTGGATATGGTCAAGAAGGACAATTTGGATATTGCTTATGGGATCTGAGAAACACGATCACTGATCAAAAGTAGTGGTATCATTTTCAATGAGTCTAAGATGCATAAATAGCCCATTAAGGAGGTTGACATGAGAAGAGTGGTGTTTGAGGATATTAGTCCTCGAGTTAGCATGCATAAAAATGCTACATATAGGGACATTCAATAGAATGGATGATGAGATCACTCTCCACATGTTCCTGTTCAACAACCATTGAGACGCTATGCACATGTCTCACATCCACCTGATAGATATGTTCGAGGTTTAGATTTTTTTATGCTAACATACGCCGGTGAGCCTTCTTGCTACAAAGAGGCTATGCAGACAGAGGATCACGTCAAATGGGAGCATGCCATGAAGAGTGAGTTGAATTCTATTCACAAGAATGGTACTTGGGATTAAGTACCTTTGCCAAAGGACAGGAAAGCTTTACCATGTAAATGGGTATATAAGCTGAAATTCACATGAGGTAGTTCTTTTCCAAAGTATAAAGCACGACTTCTTGCAAAGGGTTTTAAGCAACAACATGGTGTTGATTTCGAGGAATCTTCTCTCTAGTGGTCAGGATGACTACCTTGCACATGTTGCTTACATGCCTAATGTCTAGCATATGGATTTGAGAACTGTCCAATGAAGAGGGCCTTATATGATAAGCATGCAAATGAATAACTCTTGATCATTGTTGTATATGTTGATGATTTGCATGCCACTTTTGAGATCTGTTTGGGCAACATTAGACACTTGACAAGGTCAAGAAGATTCATTTGAAGGTACACGGTGTTATGGAGGTGGACGAAAAGAAGAAAATGAGGGGCTGAGTATCTCAGATTGTGACTCAGAATAAGGAATAACTACTTATGCTCAATGCACACATACATTTGCTTTACTTAATGATTGTGTTAAATGCTATATCATGATTGAGATGAACTAAGATGTGATCCTGTAAAGATTTTTTTTGATGAAATTACAATCTAGAATCCCAGGTACATTTCAAATCGGAAATACACAAACTGATATACATTTAAATCAGGAGACAGTCGACTAGAGCTACAAAACCTACGAGGCTAAAACTCATTTGAAGGCGAATACTTAGAGACCATATGGTGAATACCTCTTTTAACTAAATCCATCCGGTATATAGGAATTATTTTGCCGATTTTAATCTTAGTGCAAAAAACTCAATCTAAATCAAGAGAATGTCTTTCTATATCATTTATTCTATGTCATGTTCTTATTGGAAAGGGTCTTCTTGTATTCATGAATACTTAACTCATTGGTTGCTGGCGTATACGTGCACAAAACAAGAAGCGTTTCCTTGACCATTACCTGAACGCATGTGCTCAAGAATACTTGAAAATACTTGAACCTACTCTAAATTGATTTCCTGATACCCGGTTTTACTGTCTGATGAACACTTTCAAAGTGGAAGGGGAGAGAGAGAGAGAGAGAGAGAGAGAGAGAGAGAGAGAGAGAGATTCAGTTTGATAGATACTCATCAGTAGATACAAACTCACACCTTGCGAAGTTGAGTAATGTAACACATATTATCGTAATAGTGCCAACTCGTGTGAGTGGCCTTTTAGAGGCTGGGCGTTTTTTTACTCGCCTCAATTCCCCTTCATAGTTATTTATATCCTTAGCCAACCCTCTTCATAGTTATTTATATCCGTTAAAACAATATGTCGCCTACTTATCTACATACAACTCCATGCGTATTCCATCGTCAGTGACGAGATTTCTCTATGTGAAGGAAACATAAACAACTCCATGCGTATTCCATCGTTGTCTATTATGGTCGGAAGCCTAACAAGTCATCATAATTCGCATCGTCGCAGGGATCGTCAACTTGGGTTTGTTATGCACTTTGACAGGATCTGTGATCGCGATGATCGAGGTGAACTTTGGAACTTTGACGCTGAGAATACGACTGCAGCTGCTCCAGATCGCGATCGCAGCATCGAAATTGGCATTGGCGTTCGCAGGAAACATGACGGTTTTGCAGAGCTGCCCACCACATTTGAGCAGCAGAGCGTTTCTTTCGGAATCACTCTCCACCCTCACTATGCTTATGGGAATCCCTGAAACAGCAGAACGATCATTAAACCTTTTCGTAAACAATCATTAAAATATGTATTCAGAAATCCGAAGGCATGTAAGACCGTTGCGTACCTTCCAGGCGAAAACGCATTAGGTAACTGGTTTCTGCCTCGTAAATATCCTGAAGGACGACTCTCGCTATACTATCCTCCATGTTGATATGAAAGCTCAAAATCGGCGCCTTCCAGCGACCAAATTTCTACTGACTGCTGCGGCCTTCTGAGGTGAATAAATATTGAGACTCTTTCTCTCGAATGCCGTCTTTTTGGGTGCGTGAATGCCGTCTTTTTGGGTGCATGAAAGTTTCATGATGGGGGCGATCCTGAAAAGCGCATCATCGATCTCACAATGCTACAACGAGACGACGACTATTGGGTCTTTGAAAGCCCGCAATTCAATAGTCAATGGATGTACATAATAAAGCCACCGGTTACGTTTCCTGTCTGTCCCTGGTCACATGGTGAATCCCTTTATTCTTATCTGGGAGTCATTATTGGATGTGAATGATGTCGGTTGCTCTTGCGTTGACAAACTAAGTGAACCAAGAAAGTGGGAGAAATGGCGTTGTCGGAGTACGAATGGGCCCTTTCATGTCTTCTTTGTAGGCTGTTTGGAGTGAATGCTCTAGAAATCCATCTGGAACGGCTTGAAACTTCTTGAACTTTATGTCGAAGCTGCTGCTAGTAGTTGTCAATTTCACTGGAATCATGCATGCAGTACAAAAGCTCTGAAGCAGATTTGGTAGAGGAAGGGAGTCGAAGGTGCCATTCTCTGTCATTATGAGATGTGCATTATTGAATGTGCATGATGTAGCCATCGATTTCTCTTGATTTAACAAACTAACTGACCTAAGAAGCTGGGAGAAATTGCGTTTCCTGTCTGTCCCTCGTCGTATGCGGAATGCCAGTCTTGTTGGATGTCCCTTGCGTGGTACTAATCAAATAGTCAATGAATCTTCTCAAAATGCCTTCTGAGCAACAAACAGATAGCGCTGTTATTCTTGAGGCGACAAAAAGATGATCGGATCACAAATGGGACCTTCATTTCTGTTTTTTGCCAGCGTGTTTGGAACTACATCTGATGATACCAATTGTAACACAACTAAAATGAAACAAAAGTCAATTGTAAAACGTGGGCGTTATCCGAAATGACTCTCTTCGCCTTCGTCCTGTGTGTATGTATTCATGGTTGGTATCAAAGCAATTGTGAATCCCTTTATTCTTGGATGAATCCATCGGTTGCTCTTGCCTTGAAAAACTATCTGAGTGCCTCATCATATGCTGAATGCCTCAATGCAAATTAAATCCACTCACTCATCACGAAGATCAGGTACCCTTATTCTTATCTCGATCATGAAACGCTAAAATCATGACTATGTTTTTTTTTGAGAAAACTGGAAATCTGTATTAAAGATGAAATCTAAGTTAGTACAAAGGGCAGGGCACCCCCACCATAAACAGAGTTAAGATGATCACAGAGATCAAAACAATCACTCCAGGAAGATAGGTCATCTCGGGGTGATGGATACAATGACCTTAGAACATACCAACATGCCAGGTTAAGTACAAAGAAGGACCATTTCCAACCGGGTATTACAATAAAAGTGGAGCAAAGAATCTCTCCATTTACAAGGAGCTATAGCAGCAAGATGATCAGTCAGAATGAAGTTATCAGTAGAGGCATCATTGATAACAAAACTGCACTTGTGACCAAGAGTCCTGAGTCCCCTGAGACAAGCCT
The DNA here is from genome assembly GCA_020310875.1 of Ceratopteris richardii. NCBI lineage: Eukaryota > Viridiplantae > Streptophyta > Polypodiopsida > Polypodiales > Pteridaceae > Ceratopteris > Ceratopteris richardii. Next base: position 152,404,275 of record CM035425.1, on the reverse strand, counting down.
GTAGAAGAGAGCAACTCCTATTATTCATCAGCATGTCATTCCTAGATCTCTAGATGTGCCAGAGTATATGTCATCTCCAGATGTTCCAAAGGACATACTCCATTATGTTGCTCTCTAGAGTATATGTCCTCTCCAGATGTTCCAAAGGACATCGCCAATCATAGTCTCTTTGTAAGTGAGGTTGACCTTCATCTTGTGACAAAAGGAATAGAGCAGACTCCAAAAATTTTGAGCATGCTCACAGTTGAAGAATAGGTGGGGGATGTCCTCCTCAGTGCCACAAAACTTACAAACTTCATCTTTGATGCCAAATTTCTTGGCTTTGGAACCACGCCAAACCTCATTATGCAGGATGAGCCACATCAAAAAAGAATGCTTGATGTTATAGGGGAGGTTCCAAAGGCTCATGAATCTATGCTCCCACTAAGTAGAATTCCAACTTAAACTCCATCTTGAGTTCAGCTTGTGCAACATCATGTTTATAGTTCCTTTGTGCGTTTTGAACCTTCTCAGCATATCATGAGTAACCTCTGTAAGATGGATATTTTTTATATGGTTATAGGTCAAGAGCATCCTCACTAGCATGTCTTTGTGCTCCATCAGCACCTGTAAACACCCAAAAGACAGGTGAGGACTGGCAGATATCTAGTCATTATTCAAAACCTGGTTCCCATGAGTGAGGTCTGTCCAAGAAGAGAACCCTTGAATCCAACATTTATGTTGTTTGATGCTGAGAGATCCATTTTCCCACAAAGAAAGCCATCCACTCCATATACTCTCCTGCAAAAAGAAATCTACAAAAAGAAAAAACTTGGGGTTGGGGGAGCAGTTAGCTTTGACCTGCATCTAGACATTCCATAACCTGCAAGTGATACTACTACCAACAGGTGAGTAAGTATGAGGAGAAACCATAATATCCCATAGTTTATGACCTTACAAAGCTTTGTATTGAGACAAGTAAAATTTATCCAAGTTCCTTTTAATGAGAAGAACCCAAAAATCAGTGGAGTCAACTGCCCTCAAAATCCATTTAGCTGAAAGGTTAGTGGCCATTTTAATGGGACGGAAAATGCCAATTCCACCTTCTTTTTTGGGGAGGCAACAGATTTTTCCAAGAAACTATAGGAATTTTATTGTGATAAAGATTCCCTCCGCAAAGAAACCTCCTAGCAAGAGCGACAACCTAGTTAAAATTCTTTTTCTTAGGAATCCAGCAAGAAAGAAAAAAGACTAAACTGGGAAAAATGTAGTGACTCAAGATAAAACACTCTGTGAGAGATAGAGGATTGGCACGCATACCATTGAAAGAGTTTATTCCTGAACTTATTTATAACCCATTCCCATCTTTGATTAAGGGAAATTTGAAAGCCCATGGGGATGCCCAAAAGTCGAAGTGTCATTCTCTGTCATTATTGGATGTGAATGATGAAGCCATCGTTTGCTCTTGCGTTGACAAATTAAGTGAACCAAGAAAGTGGGAGAAATGGTGTTGTTTGTTTGTCCTTCGTCATATGCTGGATGCCTCAGTGCAAAGTAAATCCACTCACTCGTCACTGAAATCATGAGACCTTTATTCTTATGTCCGTAATGAGATACTGAAATCATGACTATATTGTGTTGGATGTCCCTTGCAAATATATTTAACACGGCCATTTGGTACTGATCAAATAGTAAAAGAATCTTCTCAAAACGGCTTTGAGCAAATCAAGTGAAAAAATAACGGTGATATTGCGGAGGCAGATAAAGATTATCGGAGTACGAATGGGCCCCTTCATCTCTTCTTTGTAGGCTGTTTGGAGTGAATGCTCTAGCAATCCATCTGAAAGGGCTTGAAACTTCTTAAACATTATGACGAAGCTGCTGCTTGTAGTTGCCAATTTCACTGGAATCATGCATGCAATACAAAAGCCATGAAGCAGATTTGGTAGAGGAAGGGAGTGGAAGGTGCCATTCTCTATAATTATGACATGTGCAGGAAGGGAGTCGAAGGTACCATTCTCTGTCATTATTAGATGTGCATTATTGAATGTGCATGATGAAGCCATCGATTTCTCTTGATTTAACAAACTAACTGAGCTAAGAAGCTGCGAGAAATTGTGCTGTGAACAATTTAAATTACTCACGATCGCCTTATTCTTTAGTGTCAATCCATTATTACATTGTGAAAGGCTTGGGAAACGGATCGCCATAGGGCATCATTGCACATTCCTAGCTTGTCTGAGATGATTCATCAAGATGGTGAAGAGCGGAAAAAGGAATATGGAGAACATTTGAATCTTGGGTGACACAATCTTAGGGAGAGAAAAGTGGAGCTATCTTGGAGTATACACTCAAGTACATATTTGATTTCTGTTCTTTCATTTGCATTGCATGTGGTAGGCGAGGTCATGTATATACACTTGCGAGTCCTTGAATGGAGATTACTCACATGTTGAGACATATGTATGGGTTTGTGGGTCTTTATTTTGGACAACTCACGTGCCTATGAGTATGTATTAACCGTGCTAAAAACTTGATTTAAACAAGAACTTAGGGACATGGAAAAGATTTTAACTCAAGTATACTCATCTTCAAAATACCTTGTTGATATAGGTGGTGGACCAACGTGAGCAGAGTCCAAAGGACATGTATAAATCATGTGATGAATGTTTGAAATTGTGGTGTCCCGTGAGAGAGATATTGCATACTTTATGTGCTGATTTTGATGCTTTCACCTAGAGTTCGGATTTTGGAGAGGAATTGTTATCGTTTGTTTGGCTCACGTTCACATTTAACAAACGAGAATCTATGGAATCATTAATACTCAACTCATTGATTATTGGTGTATAGGTGCACAAAATTTATTTCCTTGCATCTAGTTCTAGTGTCTGATGAATAATTTTAAATGAGAGAGAGAGAGAGAATTAGTGATAGAAACCCACACCTTGCAAATTTGAGTAATTGAACACATATTTTCATAATATGCCTTTTAGAGGGACCTGGGTGTTTTTTTAACGGCCTCAATTCCTCAATCCCCTTCATAGTTATCTTCAGTTCCGTGAAAACAATCCTCATCATAGTTATCTTTATACAACTCCATGTGTATCCCATCGTTATTTATGAGATTTCTCAACGTCAATGAAAAATAAATTCGCTGCATTGAGAGAATGTTATATTTTGCGTCAAATTTTCATCATTCAATAGGGTCGGAAGCCTAACAGTCCATAATAATTTGCATCATCGCAGGGATCGTCCACTTGGGTTTGTTATGCACTTTGATAGGATGGAGGTGAACTTTGGAACTTTGACGCGATCGCAGCATCAAAATTGGCATTGGTAAAAACATGAAGGTTTTGCAGACCTGCCTACCACATTTGAGGAGCAGAGCATTTATTTCGGAATCACTATGCTTATCGGAATCCCAGAAAGAGCAGAACGTATAAACCTTCTTGTAAACGATCATGAAAATATTTATCCAGAAATCTGAATGCATATAAGACCATTGCGTACCTTCCAAGCGAAAAAGCATTGTGTAACTAGTTTCTTGACACGACTCTTGCCATACTATGCTCAATCTTGACATGAAAGCTCAAAATTGACGCTTTCCGGTGACCGAACTTCTATTGCACGCTGCAGCCTTCTGAGGTGCATAAATATTGAGACACTTTCTCTCTAATGACATCCTTTTGGGTGCATGATATATATAAAGTTTCATGATGGGGAAGATTCTGAAAAGTGCATCATCGATCTCACAATGCGACAGTGACACGATGACTATTTGGTCTTTGAAAGCCCGCAATTGTATAGTGATTCGAGAATGTAGTAGGTAAGTTATCCGACTGAAAGAATTTCATGTTGGGTAAACTACACAAACAATGAATACTCAAGACAAATGAATCATAATGTGTATTGATATTGCACATATGATACAAGGAAACCATGCAAGATATTCATACTCATGTTGAACACAAAGTATGCTCAAAGATTAAACTCAATCTCTCAGGAATAGTTTGTGTATTCGACAACTAAGAAGTGGGTGTATTTATACATAAGTTTGAATTTGAATATGGTGATTCATCCACCTAAAGGTGGTCCTAAACTTAAGGGATGACTTGAATTTCATTCCCAACTAAACGATTGTGGATTCAAGCTTCATAGTTTTCATGAGAATTGGATCTTGGAATCTCTAGATATTATCATTTCTCTGCTCATGGGTCTGAGTATTGCTACAATTGACCAAGATAAATACATAAGTTTTAACATTGGAGCTTTACAACCATAGGTTCACATGATCACATATAAGTGAGATAAATTATGAGATTAGTCCATGAACTAAAGGAAGTTTTTAGGCTTGTTTTTGGCACCAAAAACTCTCCCTCAAGCATACGAAACTTGAGCCTTCAACCTTCAAAGTCTCTTGCAATCAAATCATTCATTTGAACCTATTTTGTCATCATATCTACACACTGTTCATGAGTTGATACATATGATATATGAAGCCCCTTCCTTGTAATCTTTTCCCTAACCTAATGGTAATGCACTTCTGTGTGTTTAGTCATGGCATAATAGATTGGGTTAGCAACAAGCTACAATGAGGTAATATTATCCTTAAATAAATGAGACGTAGATGACTAATGACTTAAATTAGAGTTCAAGGTCGTAATCCACATTGCTTCTTGAGTTGCATTTGCAAGTCCTCTATATCCATCCTCTATTGATGAGAGTACAATAGTGGGTTGCTTCTTTGAAGACCATGAAATCAATTTTGTACATGCAAAGGTGAGATACCTAGATGTGCTCCTCCTATCATCCTTAGAGCCATAATTCATCATCGAAGAGATGATGTCTATCTCAGATGTATTAAGATAGTAAAAATCTTCAATTATATTTCCCTTCAGATATTTGAGGACTCTTTTGGCTGCTTCGATGTGAGGCTTCCTTGTGAGGTAGTAAAAATAATGCATCATCGAAGAGCTGATGTCTATATCAGATGTATTAAGATAGTAAAAATCTTCAATTATATTTCCCTTCAGATATTTGAGGACTCTTTTGGCTGCTTCGATGTGAGGCAGTAAAAATCTTGTGAGGAGAAGGAAAGGACATCAGGAGGAGAGGGTCTTTTCGGGTGTGTGCACTAAGGTGTGCTTCGTGATGGGCGAGCCATAGCTGTGAAGCAGTATAACCTACCGACTCTCAGGGTGATGTTGAGTTTTTGCCACTAGAGGCTCCTCGCAAGAAAATTTCTTGGCTGAGGGAGCACTCGATTGCTCTGTCTTGTCTTTCACTTTGGGCGTTGTTCGCAAGGGAGTGTTGTTGCTGTCTGGGGGGGGGGGGGGGGATCCCAGTCAAGGATGGAACAACCAAAGAGAAGGTGGCTTACGCCCGCTGCCAAGGCTTGAAGATCAATTTATGTACTCGTGACACACTTGAATGACATGAGTTTGGGCAAGTTTTGATTGTGGTTGTGAAGCAACTAGAAGGCATTTTAGGAAAGGAAGCAATTGGGATTTAAGGAAGTGATTGAAGCCTCAAATCAACCCAGAGGTGGCAACGCAAGAAAGCATATGCAGGAGGGGGGGGAGTCTCAAAGATAGCGAATGGAAGGAGTGGAGTCCTCTCGATGAAGCACAATATCATGATGATGAAGTTCTCCTTGCTGTAATTCAAAATTGCAAAGTGCTCATTAGAAGTGGTAGCAGGCCCTATTGCAGTAATGTTAATGTGCATAACTCTAAGCATCTCACAATCATTACATGCGATTTGAGTTATCCTCGTTCCTATCATTAACCGGTTGGCAACTTATTTATGGTTCTATTCTGATAAAGTTCTATGTACACATATATATATATTCAAAACTATGCTAAAGCATGTGGGTAATTGTGTTGCACTACATTCGATTTCATCGTTGAAAGACTGAATGCTCAATTAATAGACTTGTTCCATTTCATGAAAAACTAGCAAAAATTATGCATTATGCTTGGGGAAGATTGGAAGTGAGTGTTTAACCATTTTGTGTGCTTGGAAAAGTGATTGAGATTAGAATACCACCTCACCTACATATAGCAGTCCAAAAACTCAAGCATAGCCCCAACAATCTTATTGCCTCGCAGAAAGTTTTGTCTCCATGGGAAATCTAGAACACACAGTTGAAAACATTGTAAGAGGACTTAAATGAAAAAAATTTTCCCCTTCCCGTCTAAAACCTTATGCATCCCTGCATTCTGAGGGAATGTGAATTTGTTGTGGAAGCAGATCCATGATCAACTTTTTTATGGGAATAAGCATTGAACTCAATATAGCACAGCAAAGACATGTGTAGACACGTGAGGAAACTATTTTATTAAGGAACATATGCATTCCAAAAATTTTACAGTTTCTTAGTTGAGATGAAGTAACAATCCCATCAAGGGGTAGAATTTTTCCGGATGGCAGAAACGTTGGAGAGTTAGCGCTTCCATAGTTGGTTCTTCTGCATATACTCTCTAGGAGTTGGTTGAGGTGTAATTGTGGTTTATCTCATTTGTGTTCAAGAAGAAGCATTTTTTGTTTCTTATGGGTAATATATTTTTGATCTGGTCTCTATGTCGTTAAAGAGTCATAAGAAGGAAAACATAAATGCTTCCCTAGAAAGTGCGATATGCAACGATGAAATGTCCAATCAACAAAAACATTAACTTCTTTGTCATGTTTGTAAATTTCTCATAGGTGGAGTTGAAGCACAAGGGTGTAAAAGAGATGAGATCATGAAAAACCTTGAATGAAAATCTGTCAATCCTTAGAGCCAAGTCAATTGGGGTGTGAATGATTTTAACTTAGTGCATTTGCGATTTTGTACTTGCCTTCAATTACTAGAATTATATCAGTAGAGTGAGTCAAAGAGAACATGCTATGTGTAGGCCCATGCCAAACCTAGTGAGCAACTAGACCTATAGTTTGATCTTAGACATAATCACTCTAAGAGCACATGGGGTCACATGTGATGCACTTTTAACCTTCAAAACACAAGGGAGCCCCTTAAGAAAAGGATAGGTACATAGATGAGAGTAAACAATTAACAGAACACGAGAATGAACCAAGCAAAATGAAAATGAATGGAGTCGAATCGGGCAAGAGAAAAAGAGGGAAAGGGAGAAGTGAGAGAAGGAGAAAAAGAGATTGTATGAATGTGTGTGCATGAGTCATGAAAAGGTGAGAGTGTGTAAGGAGAGGGTGTGGACCACTCATCCACCCTTGATGTTGATAGCGTATGCCCTGAGGCCCCCATTTTTATGCACGTATTCCAAGACACTTTGAAATATAATTGTTGGATTATACCGATAAAAGCTAACTTAATATCAGAAATTTGAGTAAAAGATCATTGCAAATAGGTATTTTTCCCTTGGGTTTAGAGACTAATCATTTTGGTGTGTTTGCCAAGAATAGCTTGGCACATCTCTATAAGAGAGTGCCATAGGTTCGCCTCATGCCACAGGTTGGTCGAGCTTGCGGACCTCGGGTCTGGTACATGAGCAAGGGGATTCCTTCCTCAAGAGGGACTCGTACTCAAAGAGAAGAGCGAGCTGCTCGTAGAGCTGAGGCCCAAGAGAAGGAGAAGCAAAGAGCATCCAAAGAGTTTTGGAATAGTTGGGGACTCTCTGAGGAAAAGAGATACTATCAAAGAAGAGTGGCTTCTCAAGTGAGGAGATTCGAGGGAATTTTAAAACCGAGAGCATTAAATTTCTGGGATCGAAGTGATATTGACATCACACCTCTGTTTGAAATGGCTCAACAAATTTCGGTTCATTTAGGAGACCTCACCAAGTTCTTAGGTGCTTGGGACAAGGATCCAGATAGTTTTATCCAGCTGTTTGAGGTTACTTGTGAGGCCAACAAGGTAGTTGACAAGGGTCAAAGATTGAGGATTTCTCCCGCTATCTGTGTGATGAGGCAGCAAACTGGTATGGGAATTTGACACCACAAGAGCGTGGAACTTATCAGATGCTCAAGGAAGCCTCTTCTGGGCAAAGTTTCGACGATAAGGCTTCCAAGATAGATTTTCCCAACAGATGAATTATCTACGGTAGGGAGTCAATGAGAGAATCGATAACTACATTCAAAGAATGGAAATCTTTGTAAGAAAGATGGGCGTGAATGCCCTTGATGATGAGACATTGAAGAGAAGATTCATTGACGGATTGAGAGATCCTACGGTGCAATAGCATATCAGCCTGACAAGACCTCCAACTTTAGTAGATTCTAAGGAACAAGCAAGGCTTTGGGAGGAAGTACACTTATGTCAAAAAAGGAAGATTGAGCTCTTATACGAGCCAATGGGAGGCCCAGGAAACATACCGATGAAAGATCCTGGCAAGGAAGTCCCACATTGATGACCCCAGCTTTTGTAGTCGCCACTAGCACGCCAGGGGAGGTGAAGTGTGCGCTAACTGAAGAACGGACAAATCACATGGAGGACCAATGTCACAACAAGAGGGCCTATGAAGAGCGGACCATGAAATCGGGAGATACAAGAGAAAGGTCCTACACGGGATTGCCTGCTCAAAGTGTCCCACCTACATCTCGTTGGGAAAGCAGAAAAACTTATGGATATGGTGCTCAGGGTCAGGGAGGAGACTATCGGAGAGGAGCCGCACATGATCAAAGAAAAGATGGTCCAATCCAGTGTTGGAGATTCCACGGCTTTGGCCATACTCAATCTAGATGTCCAAACAAAAAGAAACTAGTTGACTATACCCTGCTATGTAGGTACTGCAGTGGAGTAGGCCACTTTGATGAAGACCGTCCAAAACAAAGAGATGCCACTGGCAAGGATAAGGGGCCAGTAGGGTCCTCGAATTATGTTGAGACGTAGATGCATTCCACACCGAGAGCTGAAGAGCTAGTTCCTATGATCAGAGTGGTGTTTAGGATGCAGAATCCTCAAGAAGGCTTAGCTCGCCAATGCACTTTGTGGATGCTTACCAGGCCAAGAAACCGCATAAAGAGCCAACTGTGGCAGTAGTCACAAGGACTCAACAGTATTTGAAGAAACATCCAGAAGGCAAAAGCAAAAAAGCTAGCCACGAGAAGACACCCGAACATGGAGAGGTAGAAAACCAAGTTGCAGGATTTGCTGAGCAGCAAGAGTTTGAGGATGGGAAAGAAATTGAGATCCTTCCACCAGTAACCAAGGAGTTTGTGCCAGGCATAGTGCCATTCCCTGAAAGATTAAGGGTTCCGAAGTGTCGAAAGGAAAGGCAACCTACGGAGGAAATTGACATCATAAAACTGTTGGCCGACACGGAAGTCACGCTGGACATTGGCGCCTTGTTGAAATGTTCATCTGAATATAGGAGACAATTCTACAACGAATATATCAAGAAGCCAAGGAAAGCTCGAGATAAAAAGAGACAGGATAAAGATGTCCAAGATATGACTCAAAGTATTACGACGCAAATTGATTTGAATGCTCCAGCTGTGAGAGTCGAGACTAAAGGGTATACAGTCCCAAGTGCTCAATTAGACAGTGGAGCCACAGTCAACCTAATGACTGAATACATGATGAAAGCCTTGGGACTCAACCACATAGAAGAAACTCCAATGTCCTTGAGGATGGCAGATCAAACACAAGTGAAGCTTGCGGGTCTTTTGAAGAATGTAAGCACAGTTGTGGGGGGTCTAGAATTCAAAGTCCATTATCTGATAGTAAGACCAAGGACCTTAGAGGCCACTTTCTCGATCTTACTTGGACGGCCATGGCTGGTGCAAACCAAATGTGTGCACGATTGGCGCACGAGATTCATCAAAATTGGACCGAAGGCTGATCAAATACAACTTCAAGTGTCTCCAAACTTGACCGGCAAGAAATCAATAACAGCTGAGAAAAGGAAGCAAAGAGCGAAAGAAAAGGTTAGACAAGAAATGGCGTGGGTAAGATTTGCCTTGCGCAAGGAGACTCACAAAGATCTTTTACAGGATGGATTCAATTTGCAGCTGTCCAAACTCCAAAACATGAAAATGGGTGAATATAAAGACCCACTAGTTTACAAAGACGACTCAGATCAAGAATTGCTAGGATGGTTGACACACACAAGTGAACTTGACTGTTACATGCTGAGTATAGATGCAAGGGAAAGAAAAGCTACCAAATCCTTGGAAAAGGGAAGTTTAGAGCAAGAGTTAAAGCTTGAGTTAGCTCAAACTATGGAAGTAAAACAGTTGAGAGAAAGGGTCAGAGTGCTAGAAGCGGAGCTACAGCAGAGAAATCGAGAATCGAAAATAGAAGAAAAAGGCAAGACTAAAGTGCAAGAAGCGATTGTACAGGCTGAATTGAAAAAATTGAATCTGATCGAAAAAGAAAAACCCAATGATTTACTTGCCAATCATGCACGCATGATCAGGGAGCACTTTCCAATCAAAGTGTCATCAAGGAATGAGGAATATTCAATGTGTCACCGATTGTGGTTGTCCCAAAGAAGAACAATAAAATTCGCATCTGCATTGACTATCGGAAACTGAACGAGAGAACGAAGAAGGATCACTTTCCTTTGCCATTTAGGGACCAAATTTTGGACAGAGTGGCTGGTCATAAATTGTACTCTTTTCTAGATGGCTTCAGCGGATACAATCAAGTCCAAATTTATGAAAAAGATCAGCCGAAAACCACCTTTACTACAGAATGGGGTACATATGCATATCGTGTCATGCCATTTGGGCTATGCAATGCACCAGCCACATTTTAGAGAGCAATGATCGCAGCGTACCAAGACTATTTGCAGAACTGGATGGAGATATTCCTTGATGATTTTGCAATTCAAGGAGATTATGAAAACATGAAGGAAAGGATTGAAGCCATTTTCAAGAGAAACATTGAAAAAGGTATTTCGTTGAATCCAAAAAAATGTATGTTTGGAGTAGGAAAAGGCTTGTTCTTGGGGCATGTGATTTTTGAAAAAGGGATTTCTCTTGACGAGGATAAGGTAGCAAAAATCGGACAACTTCCACCTCCTCAAAACTTGCATCAACTTAGAGGATTCTTGGGACATGCTAATTATTACCGATGATTTATATTAAATTTTGCATCGATAGAAGCACCACTGACAAACCTTTTGAGGAAAGACCAATAATATCAAAGGACTGAAGAGTGTCAAGTTGCATTCGACTTAATCAAAGAGAAATTGATAAATGCATCAATTTTGGCAGCACCTGACGGGAGGAAAGAATTTCATGTGCATACAGATGCTTCTCATACTGCGGTTGGAGCAGTGCTACGTCAAGCTGATGAAAAGAAGTTGGACCATCCTATTTATTACGCAAGTCAAAAATTGATTAGCATTGAGAGAAACTACACGACTACAGAAAAGGAATGCCTCTCGATGATCTTTGCGGTAAATAAGTATCGGCACTATCTGATGGAAAAGCATTTCACATTTTATGTGGATCATGAAGCCCTGAATTGACTTTGTGGGACCCATTGATCCTTCCTCAAGACGCAGGTCCAATAGGTATATCCTGGTCTGCATGGACTATGTCACCAAGTGGGTAGAAGCCAAAGCTCTAAAGACTGACCGAACTGTTGATGTAGCAAAATTTTTGTATGAAAAAATTATCACACGATTTGGATGCCCATTGGAGATAGTGAGTGATAGGGGAACACACTTTGTCAATAAACTAATCGAGGAATTGACGGAGTTGTATAAGATCAAACACAAGAAAATCACTCCATATTATACGAGGGTGAATGGACAAGTGGAGCTTACCAACAAGGTTCTTGAACACATTCTGACAAAGACACTAGTTGTGCATAGGTGAGACTGGGATGAGAGACTTTTGGAAGCTTTGTGGGGGTATCGAACATCCTACCGAGTGACGACTAAGAGCACTCCGTTCTCCCTAGTGTATGGCGAGGAAGCCATCTTTCCCATCAAAAAAGAAGTTCCAACATTGAGAGTGGCCATCGAGGCCAGGCTGGGAGAGGAAGAATCATTGAAGGAGAGGTACATACAACTGGTCAAGTTAGAAGAAAAGAGACTCATTGCACAGCAAATTCTGGAAGCTATTCAGAGAGGACGTAAGGAGAGGCATGACAAGAAACTCAAAACCTATGCGATTCAAGAAGGCGATTTGGTGTTAGTCTATGATAACAAATATTACAAATTCTCAGGGAAGTTACAGATGGGCAGGGTTGTTTAAAGTGGTGAAACTCAACTCCAATGGTTCAATGCAAATACAAGATTTAGGTGAAGAATGTGCTCCCGTAAAGGTTAATGCACTTCGAGTCAAACCATATTTCAACTAGCATTAGGACGGGAGAAACCAGACAAGATCCAAGAGGAAGGACGTAGTAGAATCCTTTTACATAGATGTATAGTTATATATATGCATATGTTAGCTATGATTTTTGTTATTATGGATAGTATCCCTTTCTAGCTCAAGAAGTTTGGACATCTAAGTATTTTTCTTTTTGTGTTGCGTAGAGACTATTAGGAGCTAAGTGACAAATGGCATACCAAATAACTCAAATCTATTTGTACGAGCTGGTGATATACATCTCAGACCAGACATTTGCCCGCATGGACATAGAGGTCGACGACTTTGAGACCGAATATGATGTGGAGGAAGCCCACTGGCTGGTATGTTTCATAAACCAGGGCTTAGATATTATGTTCCATATTCCATGGTTTGAGAGATATCTGCTCCAACACATGGGATGGGCAGGGGATCGATATTACTATTTCAATCCTGCGAGGGAAATGCCTAACGAAGAGAATGACATTACTTGGGCTTGGGCGGATTCTTTAACGATAGGTAGCGATGATGAAGCTCCTGAAGTTGAGCTTGACTTGCCCTAGGGAAGTCGTCCGGATGTGAGTATGAGGTGACGCTATATGAGACATCCAGGAGACGCACATTCTAGATCATCCAAGGATAGGCATATAAGGGACCATGGTATAGCCGGCTGTATTTACCTAGTGGAAGTTAAATCTATGATGCATATGTAGTATCTGTAACTCAGAGAGTGGGAGTAAAGAGATGGTTGATCTGTCAAAGGCTAGAGTGTAAATGTTTGTATGCATGTGTGGAAAAAGTGGGGAACAGCGCTTCTTCCTCTCCCTAATTCTCAGGACTGGGGTAAATTAATTAATTATTATTAAAAAAAACTTTGTGTTGTTGTGATTGTACCAACGCGCTATGGTGGGCTAGTAGGTGGGTGGAGTTATCCTAGCCGAGTGGTTAGGACCACGAGCCATAGCTAGTTTCGCCATAGGCTTGGGATGTATATGTTTGTGTCTTAGTTACGCACCATGACGGGCTGGTAGGTAGGTGGAGCCATCGTGGCTGGGCGGTCATGACCACGAGCCACATCTAGTTTCATTATGGGATATCTTTTATATGTTATTTGTTATCATTATGTGGTTGTGTGTTGTGCACTGTGTTGCATTGGTAGATGGGTGGGATCAACCTGGCCGTGTGGTTAGGGCCATGAATCGCATCCAATGTCAACGTAGGACAACGTGTGAATATAAATCAAATTTACATATGAAAATATTCCCCACTCCATAGGGGGAGAGAGAGAGGAGAGGGCAATGATCGCCTAGATGGGAATGTTATTTGCTTGTGTGTTGGTATATGGTGGCTTGTGGCAGATCAGCTCACTCTGAATCAACATTCTCAAAGGCACGGATATTGTATATATACTTATGGATGAGACCTTAGCGAGGTAATGCAACGGTATTGCTTTATAACTTGTGTGCTCTATCCAAAGGTTTTCAAGTTTGTGGGACACTCGAGGGTTTTTATGTAGGTTTTGACTTGTACTCGAGTCTCTATGACTTTTGAAGGACGACAAGGGAGATTCTTAAGGATTTTCCAGTCATGGAATATTTGTACATAGCGAATACTAGGTGCAATAAAGGGATATGCATTTTGGGTATGTTGCATCTCTTGTTGGATTCATTTCAGTTGTCTTTGTTTATTTCGGTACTTTCTTTTCTATTTTCTCACAATTATTAGCAATACGTGTAAGACATGGAAAGGTATGAATGTGTTACTTTGGTTGCGACTATTTTAATAGTGGAATGCATGAGCAATTTGATGTATGATGGAAATGGAGTTGCATATATGTGCGTGTTCTTGAATCATTTTGTAAATAAAAGATTTGTATGTATTCATGAGTGATTTTTTGAGCACTAACAGCTGCAATGAGTGCAGGTCCAGTGGGAGTGATGGCTCGATGAAAAGGTATGCAAACGAGTTGTAAACTCACATGTTTATGGCTGTTAGATTATATTGCAGCAAGGAAGGCACGTCGAGGACGACTTTGTGAGCGGAAGAGGGGAGTATGTTAGCCCAAGAAATGCTTGGTTTTTATGCACTAATATGCTTCTATTTGGCAGGGAAATTTGTTTGATTGCAGGTACTCAAAGAGTTGATCAGGTGTGTGATGGGAGGTATTTGGGGACTACATGACGACTCTTGGTCAGAGAGGAATGTTGTCAAGTTGATCCTATACTTAATTTCAAAAGATGGTGTTGGGAATTTACCTCATGCCATAGGGCCTTGTACATTTCACGTATTAGTTTATTTTCTTTGTCCTCTTAGAAAATAAAAAGAAGTAAGAACTAAAACATCATCGCTTATGTCATGAGGAGTATGACCTCATTGATTAGGTAATCCAAATGATGAGCGTTGCTCTTCCCGCTTCAAATCTATCTATAAAGTCCTTTATACTTTCTTGATAAAATAGTATGTTACTTTCATTTTGACGCACTCTCGAATCTCTCTCTCTCTATCTATGTTTTGCTTTATCCTTCTTCCTTTTCTCCGTTTATGCTGAATCGAAGACATGGCAGTTAGACGCAGATGTTGAAGGTTTTTCCCATTAATTGGTATCAGAGCATGATCGCTCCTGTTGACTTCAGCGAATAATATGAAGATTGTGCGAAGAACAAGCTGTACACCAGTTCATCAAAGTGCCCTCAAATCACCAATCCAAAGATCGTCGCTGCCATATTCATCAGATCATTTTCTGTTGCAGTTCATCAAATGCTAAGGTAAACGTTTTTTGCACCATTTCCATGACGATGATCGTTTTCTGTAATCTTGATACGGATAAAGATTGCGACAATAAATGAAGATCAGAGCAGAAAAAGTAGGTACAATAAAGATTATTCAAATTACATCTCTGCCTGTGCCACTTGTGCGATAATCAATTGGAATTCTCTGAAGATCATTGAGTCGCTCTCTTCCGTGAGCACTATTCATTATGCACAATCTCCAAGAGATGCGAAGTTTCTTCACTCCGCATGTAAAAAAGTGATTCACATGCGAGTTGATTGTGTTCCATCCATGCATCAGATTGCAAATGAAGAAAGAACCTTTCAGATCTGACTCTAATAGCAACACATTGAAGTGCAGGTTCTATGCATAAGAAGGTTCTCCGATTCTCTGTATCATGACAGAGCTCTTACTTATGTGTACTGCTGACCGTGAAAGTTCTATTCTATACTTCTTTGAACAAGGTACTCAAGTTTTTGATGCAAGGATTTTTGTTCAGGCTTACTACGAGTTTCAAAGGATCAAGCTTTATTAAAAGCTTGCAATTTGCCATTGACTTGAGCATCAGTGGTATAGAGTCAAGAAAACGTGTTGTCCAGGCTTGATTCTTTCTTTTGCTATGTCGCATCATCTATAACAGTTTTGCTATGTATTGATTTTATTCGGTACACAAGTCCAAAGAACTGTGATTTTTTTTTTCCGTCCTTCCAAATGTCAAAAGGGTTAGACACCACCGAGAGAGTCTCTTGGTAGGACCTCCCTATCACTCCTTTCTCCATTGCATTATTATCTTTTCAATGGGTAACAATGGCATAACCGAATTCAATGGTGCTGGGTTTCACACTTGGCAAGTGAAAGTAAAGGGTTATCTTATGAAGAAAGGGCTTTGGAATGTAGTCAAGTCTGATGGAGATAAAGAGGCAACAACAACCAGAGGCACTAAAGATGGGGTGTCACTCACATTTGCTCAAAAGGATGAAAGGGCCTTAGGAGTACTCATTTGTTGCTTAGAGAATGACTTCGTTCACCATATTGATGAAGCAAAAACCGCACGAGAAGCATGGGAAATATTGGAAGCCACGTTTGGAGCTAAAGCCAAGCATTCGAAAGTCTCATTGAAGATGCAACTTTATGGATTAACATCGAAAAAAGATGATAGTCTTATGAGTATTATCAACAGACTCAAGAGTATTTGTACTCAACTTTCTTACATTGGATGTACTATTGAAGAAGACGACAAGGTGGCAATTCTTCTAAAGGCCTTACCTTCATCTTATGATCACATTGTATTAGTCCTAAAAGAGAAGGAACCTTCACCTTCTTTGGAAAATGTCATTAACTCTCTACAAGAAGAAGAGAAGAAGGAATCAATGACAAGAGCCTTCAATGGAGCTCTTGTAATATCAAAATCCTACTCAAAAATTTGCACAAATTGTGGACTCAAGAACCACGAGTCCCAAGAATGTTTCAAACTTCTAAAATGTTCTAAATATGGAAGGAAAGGACATACTTCTCAAAGGTGCAAAGGCAAAACACAAAATACCAAAGGACCCAAAGCTTATGTTGTGGAGGATGAAGAAGCAGAAAGCGAAGATGATAAAGGAATGGCAGAAGAAACACATGATGGAGAGCTTTACCATGTGTATGCAAATCAACCAAAGAGAAAGAGCAAGCCAACTCCATCGAACTTCATATATGATGATATTTTGTAAAATAATAATAATAATAAATAAATAGTTGTTTCTATTTTTTGCAAAGTGTTTTTTAATAAGCCCATATGGCAAACATCTCCTTAAAACCCTTAGGGCTCATTTGCTGTTGAGTGAACCAGGTGATGTATCCATAGAACTAGGAAGCCTCCATGAGATCCCCATGTGAACCAAGTGAACCTAGTTGTATCCTTATGATGTATCCTAGGAGTTCTATCCACATGAGAACCTCCTTGTGAACCGTGTGAACCTAGTTGTATCCGATGATGTATCCATGAGGAATGTATCCATGAGATGAACCTAATGATCTTGCGACCTTTACCATGTATCCTCAACCAACATAAGGCCCTATGTCCTGGTTTAAAGGGGGGGTTGTTGGGAATTTACCCCATGCCATAAGGCCTTGTAGATTTCACGTATTAGTTTTTTTTCTTTGTCCTCTTAGAAAATAAAAAGAAGCAAGAACTAAAACATCATCGCTTATGTCATGAGGAGTATGACCTCATTGATTAGGTAATCCAAACGATGAGTGTTGCTCTTCCCGCTTCAAATCTAGCTCTAAAGTCCTTTGTACTTTCTTGATAAAATAGTTTGTTACTTTCATTTTGACGCACTCTCGAATCTCTCTCTCTCTATCTATGTTTTGCTTTATCCTTCTTCCTTTTCTCCGTTTATGCTGAATCGAAGACATGGCAGTTAGACGTAGATGTTGAAGGTTTTTCCCATTAGATGGGCAAATAAACCCAAACGATGAGGACTTTAAGACCTTCATCCCTCAATTTGATGATGCAATTAAGACACTTGAAATGGGAAGGTGCATTGAATAGAAGTTTACCTAAGCTTCATATGGCGTGGACAATCTTGCAGAACTGCATTGTGAAGTTATGGTGTGATGTCTAACGGAGCACCTCATATTGGTTAAATACTGAGG
This sequence comes from Ceratopteris richardii, assembly GCA_020310875.1. NCBI lineage: Eukaryota > Viridiplantae > Streptophyta > Polypodiopsida > Polypodiales > Pteridaceae > Ceratopteris > Ceratopteris richardii. The sequence continues at coordinate 152,386,623 of CM035425.1, read as the reverse complement.
TGAAACCAAGAGCAGTGTAGCACAGTGTATGTATCGTATGAGGATACAAATGCAGTGTATATTGTAGGGTGAAAATGTCCAAGATAATGGAAAGTGAATGAATGTTTAGAATTGACAATCAATTTGATACTCCCATTGACCAAGGTATGCATTCAACACTTCTGACATTAATCGGAACTCTATGGTTTCTTGCAAAATGCCTAATTTTCCAATGACTTTTGAAGACGTTTTATCCCAAGGTTTCACAGGTGATAACCTTGTCCCTGTTATGCTTTCCCACAACATGGTTGAACCCAAGAACACGAGGACAGAGTCTATGGCAACCACTAATAGTTCCATTGTAGTGTCATCTAGCATACCCCAAATTATTTCCATGATGAATCCAGTATCACTTGTGGTTCCTCCCATAGTGCAGGCTACACAAATTAAAGATAAGCTCATGAAATCTTCAGAATGTAGGATTAGAAGAGAATCGACATCTTGGACTCAAGAGGAGAAAGAGAAGTTTATAGAAATATTGAAAGTTCATGGGAAGAATTGGAATCTTCTGTGCAAGGATCTCCCTGCAAAGTCTCTTGTTCAAATAAAGGCATACTTTCAGAACTCAAAGGTAAAAGTGGGGATGGGGTCTAAACAAGCAGTTGTTAATTCTGGAGGAGTTTGCTTAGCCTCAAAATGGAATTTGGCTAGTTATGGTGAAGTCAAAAAGGAGAAAATAGAAAAGGGGGGAATGGTAGTGAGTTGGTGGCCCTCTGTCAGAGGCAGGACACAGCATCTTAGGAGGGAAAGCATAACAGCTTTTGGCTCTTAGTTTGGAGGAGGGCTCTCCATAAAGAAGGGAGGGACTTTTGCTTTTTTTTCTTCTTCGTGAGCGGTTATCGACGGAGAGCAAGAATTCCTCCACAGAGACCTGTGTCTGAAGCCGTACACTTTGGCAACTAGACAACTCTAGACTCGCTCTTGTTCTTCTTCACAGGAGAGGAGAAGGAAAGGACATCATGGGGAGAGGGTCTTTTCAGGTCTGTGCACAGAGGTGTGCTTTGTGACGGTCCAGCCATAGCTGTGAAGTAGTATAACCTGCAAACTCTCAGGGTGATGTTGAGTTTTTGCCACTGGAGGCTTCTCGCAAGCAAATTTCTTGGCTAAGGGGGCGCTCGATTGCTCTATCTTGTCTTTCACTTTGGGCGTTGTTCGCAAGGGAGTATTGTTGCTGTCTGGGGGGGATCCCAGTCGAGGATGGAACAACCAAAGAGAAGGTGGCTTACGCCCGTTGCCAAGGCTTGAAGATCATTTTATGTACTAGTGACACACTTGAACGACGTGAGTTTGGGCAAGTTTGGTTGCGAAGCAGCTAGAAGGCATTTTAGGAAAGGAAGCAATTGGGATTTAAGGAAGTGATTGAAGTCTCAGATCAACCCAAAGGTGGCAGCGCAAGAAAGCATACGCAGGAGGTGGGGGAGTCTCAAAGATAGCGAATGGAAGGAGTGGAGTCCTCTCGATGAAGCACAATATCATGATGATGAAATTCTCCTTGCTGTAATTCAAAATTGCAGAGTGCTCATTAGAAGTGTCTCCCTCATGATCGGGTTTAAGTTCGATGTGCAAGAGAAAAGGTAGGATTTCCCAAGTCTGACGTTGTTTGATCTCTTCATTGGCAACAGGCCCTATTGCAGTAATGTGAATGTGCATAACTCTAAGCATCTCACAATCATTACATGCAATTTGAGTTATCCTCGTTCCTATCATTAACTAGCTGGCATCTTATTTATGGTTGTATTTTGATAAAGTGCTATGTCCACATATATATATTCAAAACTTTGCTAAAGCATGCGGGTAATTGTGTTGCACTACATTCGATTTCATCGTTGAAAGACTGAATGCTCAATTAATAGACTTGTTCCATTTCATGAAAAACTAGTAGAAATTATGCATTATGCTTGGGGAAGATTGGAAGTGAGTGTTTAACCATTTTGTGTGCTTGGAAAAGTGATTGAGATTAGAATATCACCTCACCCACATATAGTAGTCCAAAAACTCAAGCATAGCCCCAGCAATCTTAGTGCCTCGCAGAATGTTTTGTCTCCATGGGAAATCTAGAACACACAGTTCAAAACATTGTAAGAGGAATTAAATGAAACAAAGTTTTTTCCCTTCCCGTCTAAAACCTTATGCATCCGTGCATTCTGAGGGAATGTGAATTTGTTGTGGAAGCAGATCCATGATCAATGTTTTTATGGGAATAAGCATTGTACTCAATATAGCACAGCAAAGACATGTGCAGACACGTGAGGATACTATTTTATCAGGGCAGATATGCATTCCAAAAACTTTATAGTTTCTTAGTTGAGATGAAGTTACAATTGTTGAGAGTTCCATGCTCCACCCTTTTGTCCAAAGCTACTTTCATTCTCATGCAAGCTCATTTATCCCACATGCAAGGGAATTCTCCCAAACTCCATATAAGCAAGGCCTCTCATTCACTCCCAACAAGTCATTCCACTCTAGATCATTGCCAAGAGTGCACTTCCACTCCTCATGGAGTCACCATGCTCATAGAGCATCTCATGTAAGTCATTTCCATTTCTATTTTAATTCATTCATAATGTTTTGTTATCTTTTGTTCTTTCCTCCCTAGCTTGTTTGATGTGTGCATATGAGTAGAGTAGGAGTAGTCCTTTTTCATTTCAACATGGTATCAGAGCATAGGTACATTTCTTTTGAGTTCATGATCTTATCTTTCATCATAGATACATTTTTTTTCCTTAATCCCTCCCTCCCCCCCTTCATAATAAAAGTGCTTATGAGCACTATGTCCATTTTCTTCACAAATTTCACTTGCTGCAAAGTTGTATTATGAGTTCCTTATAGTGTCTCCTAAACTTTGTTGAACAACAATCCATTAAGTTTATATGTTGTGCTTTAGAGATAGAGAGTGTGAGGTATGTAGAGCACCTCTTGCTAGAGATAGTTCCTTACATGCATCGTTTGCTGACGCATTTGGGTAACTCTTTGAGAGATGGAGTCTGCGTCACAAAACTGCCATGGATGAGGAGCAAGAAAATATTGATGTGCACAATCCTAGAGATGAAGAAGCCCTATTCACCGACAGAGTTAATGAAACCAGTCATTGAAACCATGGCTGTCACTCCTCCTGATTCTGCAGATGTCAGAAACCTTAGTTCCAGCTTGTCTGGGACTGAAATTCAACAACTGCATATGTGGTTGCAGACACTTGAAAGCGAGAAATGTTCAATGCAGCAAGCAGTTATGGCACTTCGAGCAGCAAACAACGGACTGCACATCCAATGCAATGTCAGAGTAATAGAGAAAGTCTGGTGGTGAGCCAGAGAGGCACATAGAGAGGTAATGTCCATATCGGTCATCCCATCCCCATGAATGACGCTGAGGTCGAGTACAAAGTCGCCGATGGCAACACCTGCCCGAGGGGCAGAAGATGCAGAGGGTCTGAAGATCCCATATGGCAAGTTGAGTATGGATAAGTGAGAGTCGGAGGAGACGGGGACGATGCAGGAAGACATTGGAGTTGAAGCTACAATGGCGAATCGCGATCAAGGAGAAGCCTATTATACAACGCATAGGAGATAGTATGAATTCCTTCATCAAATCCTAAAGGATGCCCTATAACAAGTCGGGAGGATCAGCCTCTGTCACCGTGTGTCCAGCGCTGAAGAGCAAATGAAGCACAACTGTGTTGCGCATACAATGCCTACCAATTTGAACCCCATCTAATTTGGTTCACTGCGAGTAGATTGCAGAGGTCATGATTGAAGGCAATACGGATTGCGCAGCAATGTTTCTTCTCTGAAAGTAATGTGCTCATCCTTCTTCACACCTAGATCGTAAGGATACGGCTGTTCAGAGCTCTGAAGAATAGAGACGAAGAGGTCATCCGGGCTAGAAAAATCTCTCTGGCGAACAATTTGGCCAAACGCGAGCCACCTGCATGTATCTATCTACGTAATCACTGATGTCATACACACGAATCTGCCCCGAGAGCAACGAATTAAGTCCTCTATATCCACGTAATCTATCTGAGGTATGTGCTGTAGAAACAACCACTCCACTCTCTTGAACCACACGATTGTTTGGTTCTTGATAAAGTGGTTCATCCCAGCTCTAACTACGAGCCAATCAACGAGGGGATTAGAATTACAGTCAGCCAATAAAAATGTAAGTCGATCTGAATGAGCAGACGCCTCATTGGCTAAGCTACAATAGATACATTTCTTTTCTAATTTTGAGTGAGGAAGCACGAGTAATTCGTTGTGGCACACAAATCTTGAGTATTCATAGTGTTGGCTTAATATTTCAAAAAATTCATGCATCATATTCACACCTTGATTGTAATTTCTAAATATAATGGCTCTTTTGTAATGGGATTAGACACCACCATGAACATACATGGTAGGACCTTCCCAAAGCCATCAAGTCTTGAAGACATGTATATCACAAAATGAAAATCTACTCTCTCTCCAAAGAGTTAATCTCATTGAGCTCCGAATTATTCCAAGCCCCATGTAAAGGGATTAGACACTGCCACAACAAAGTGGTAAGACCTTCCCTATGGTTTGAACACATGCTACTCAAAGCCCACAAGAAGAAAAATGGTTTACAACACAAAGGCTACCTTAGCAACATCAAAGGGAAACTCAAAATCAACAACAAGGAGTCCGCAAGAAGGAAGAAGGCCCTACCAAAGATCCCATCAACAGATCCAAAAGAAATCAACAAAGAACGCAAAACAAAAGGAGGTGGAAAATGGTTCCATAAGCACTACCTACCCCATGATGTAAACCCTTGTACATGTCTAGGGATCCCATATGTCCCTAGTTCCCAACAAAAACCACTTGGATCCCAAATGTCCAAGTTAATGTCTTGGGATCCCATATGTCCCAAGATCCAAGGGATGCCATATGTCCCAAACTTGGATCCCATATGTCCAAGTTATGTCCAAGGATCCCATATGTCCTTGGATCCTAAAAAAAAAAAAAATCAAACGGACTAAGTGATCCCATATGTCACTAGTCCCCATATTAAAAACAAAAGGGTCATCACATGGAGGGGGGATGTTGAGAGTTCCATGCTCCACCCTTTTGTCCAAAGCTACTTTCATTCTCATGCAAGCTCATTTATCCCACATGCAAGGGAATTCTCCCAAACTCCATATAACCAAGGCCTCTCCTTCACTCCCAACAAGTCATTCCACTCTATCTCATTGCCAAGAGTGCACTTCCACTCCTCATGGAGTCACCATGCTCATAGAGCATCTCATGTAAGTCATTTCCATTTCTATTTTAATTCATTCATAATGTTTTCTTATCTTTTGTTCCTTCCTCCTAAGCTTGTTTGATGTGTGCATGTGAGTAGAGTAGGAGTAGTCCTTTTTCATTTCAACAACAATCCCATCAAGGGGTAGAATTTTTCCAGATGGTAGAAACGTTGGAGAGTTAGCGCTTCCATAGTTGGTTCTTCTGCATAAACTCTCTAGGAGTTGGTTGAGGTGTAATTGTGGTTTATCTGATCTGTGTTCAAGAAGAAGCATTTTATGTTTCTTATGGGTAATATATTTTTTATCTGGTCTGTATGTCATTAAAGAGTCATAAGAAGGAAAACATAAATGCTTCTGTAGAAAGTGGGATATGCAATGATGAAATGTCCAATCAATGAAAACATGAACTTCTTTGTCATGTTTGTAAATTTCTCATAGGTGGAGTTGAAGCACAAGTGTGTAAAAGAGATGAGATCATGAAAAACCTTGAATGAAAGTCTGTCAATCCTTAGAGCCAAGTCAATTGGGATGTGAATGATTTTAACTTAGTGCATTCGCGATTTTGTACTGGCCTTCAATTACTAGAGTTATATCAGTAGAGTGAGTCAAATAGAACATGCTATGTGTAGGCCCATGCCAAACCTAGTGAGCAACTAGACCTATAGTTTGATCTTAGACATAATCACTCTAAGAGCACATGGGGTCACATGTGATGCACTTTTAACCTTCAAAACACAAGGGAGCCCCTCAAGAAAAGGATATGTACGTAGATGAGAGTAAACAATTAACAGAACACGAGAATGAACCAAGCAAAATGAAAATGAATAGAGTCGAATCAGGCAAGAGAAAAAGAGGAAAAGGAAGAGAGGATGCATATAAGTTTTTGAAAGATAGTATGTAAGTGAGTCGGGGGACTAAGGGGGCATATGAGGGTATGATTGGGGCAGGGAGAAGTGAGAGAAGGAGAAAAAGAGATGGTATGAATGTGTGTGCATGAGTAAAAGAGGGCGTGAAAAGGTGAGTGTGTAAAGAGAGGGTGTGGACCACTCATCCACGCTTGGCTTTGATAGCGTATGCCCTCGGGTATCCATTTTTATGCACCTATTCCAAGACACTTTGAAATATGACTGTGGGATTATACTGATAAAAGCTAACTTAATATCAGAAGTTCAAGTAAAAGATCATTGCAAATAGGTATTTTTCCCTTGGGTTTAGAGACTAATCAACACCATGCTGAGAATCCAAGAGACTAGTAGTGTATAGTTACTTAGATACTCATATGTTTAGCTCGGCACATAGGTTTCCACCCATACCTCCACATACAAATGGGTTCTATACAAACAATCACACAAGTGCATAGGCATTTAGGGTAAACCCTAGTACATGTATACACAAGTAGGTATTTAGATAGTCGTATGTATTCAAGGAGTTTTCACACACATGGGTATCTAGATAATCTTTCCCATATCTATAAACATAAAAATTCATATGATGTGGTCTAATCATTCTTCATTTGCATAAATTTGCTACCTGTAGGCACTAGAGAGATTAGTCAAACGAAAGAACTTATAAAAAATGTTGAGAAAGATTGAAGTTAGCCAATATGGAAACAAAAGCTTTTAATTTTTCGGAATGTTAAATGGAAGGATGAAATCGTTTTGACACCGCTATGGTGCATAGCACAAAACAAATAAAGACACATCACTATCGAGGCCTATGATGAAGCTAGGATCAGCTCACGGTCCTGACCACTTGACGAGGTTGACTCCACTTGCCTACTAACCCGTCATAGCACACTGGTGCACATATATAGATGATTTTTGTTTTTGTTTTGGTTGTTTTTCTTCTTTTGTTTTCTTCTCATTTCCCATGTCTTGAGAGTTAGGGAGAGGCAGAAAGGAGCATCTGCCCTATGCATTCCGCACATCATGCATACACAAAAACAAAAAAAAAAGGAAAACATCAGTGGAGTTGATAGATCGATCATCCATTCGTCATCACTTTCTTGGGCATAACGATTATATGACCTAACCGACTTATCACAAACGGGCCTATCAAACCGGATTTCCCTACCTTACCTTTAACGCCCTTCCTCTAGCAGAATGTACCATGACAACTTCAAAATTTCCTACCTAGTCTCATTCATCGCAAGAGATCAATGCTCTCCAAGAGGTCAGTCAGGATCCACCTCAAGAGTCTCATCATCACGCAAACCATCTCTTCAATACCTCCTCAATCATTTCCCCTTTTCATCTCCAAACTCGTCTTTGTGGAAAATCCACGTGATTTTTTGTAGTTTGTAAATAGTCCTCTACCAAAATAAAGCACTTTGCAAGGTGTTTTGCACTCTCATTTTGTAGGCTCCTCCATTCGTCCACTTCCATAGCTAGTTCCCTTAATCCTCGTGTATTTAGTTCAATATCATTTGGATGTTGTGTCATTTCGCAATCTAAATACCTCATCCATTTTTGCAACTTCGCATTCTTTGGTTCTATGTTATGAATCATCTTTTCATTTTCTTGAAGAGCATTCTCTATTCTCTCAAATAAATTGTATAGCCTCTCGATTTTCTCTCACAACATCATATGTCTTGAGCTCCTCATATCCATCTCTATGTTTTTGCTCAATTTCATCGAGCTTCTCCACTAGACCAAGATCTTTGCATCTTCTTCTTTCTAAATCTCGAGCTTCTTTTCTAACTCATTCCCTCTCAATTCTCCTCCTCCCACTCTTCTACTGATCTCTTGACACCTCTTCTCTAATCGACCAGCTAGGGCTTCTACAGTTTCCCCCAGATCATTTGTCTTTTCTATCTTTCCGCTGAATTTGCTAAGCTTATCTATCATCACCTCCAACTCATTTTCAATTTTATCTACTCTTTCATCTCTCTCTACACATGTGCATCTTTCATGTTCTCTCTAACTCATCCATCTATCCAGATCTCCTCTTAGCCTTGCATTCTCTCTTCCAAGTTCTCCTATTTTCTTATTGCTCTCTACCTAGGCACACTTTATCTTTTCTAATCCCGACTGGAAGTCCTCACTCATTCTACCCGCTTGATCACTATGCTTGCAAATTACTCCCTATATTCTCTTGATTTCCTACTCTCCTCGCTCAATCCTTCTCATCAATTCATCTTTGTCTCGTTGAAACTCATCTTCAATCATAGGCCCATAGCAATCCACTATCAGTAATTCATGGCTAATTTCAAGTGCCTCTATTCCTATGTATTTATCCTTCCTAACAACTTTTCCACTTTAAAGTCCTTCAATTTCCTTCCGTAAGTTTTTGTTTTCCCTTTTCAACTCCTTGTTTTTGTATTCCATGCATATCACCTCACGTCCCATTCCCCTAAGATCTCCTCTATTTTTGTTTGATTTCTCTCTAGCCTCTCCACCTTGGCCCTTTTGCTATCTCACTCTTCACATAGCTGATCCAATTGGTGTTATACCTTTAAGAATGACCTTGCAATTTTATCTTCAGATCTACTCACCATTTTGTCATGGTCAAAGTCAACAACCTCATTTTCTTAGATGGGCAAAGCTATTGGCCACGTTGACCAGCCATATCATCTTGGAGATGTCCTTGGTTACCCTAGAGGTCTCACTTGACAGAGAAGCCTCATCGTTTTCAACCACCACATAGAGAGAAGAGAGAGAAGAACTAGTTTCCTTCCTTCTTTCCTTCTCAATAGAGATTTGTTTTACCTCGCATGCATGCTCACACAAGCTCTTCTTTCCACAATCTGTGCACATAGGAACAAAGTCCAAAAGAGTAGATACTTGAGCATAGAATTTGAAAATGTGCCCAATTTCCTCACAACACCAACATCGCACATAGTTTGAGATAGGGCCTAACCGAGGACATGTGTTCACATGATGTCTCATTGTTTGGCCAAATTCAATTCCTATTGGTCCATTGACCACTCATCCGGTCTAGCATCAATCTTCTAAAAACCCCAAACTTTCCTTCGTTGCGTCATTTCTTTAACAAGAAGCAAGGCGATTGTGGGGGAAAATGGTTATGCCACACGATTGGGGCACCAACTGAACTCATAGGAGTCTCTATGATATGTACTAAGCCAAGTCCCACCGGGCGTGCAAATGAAGGGCTTATATGAAGTAGCAAAGAAGGTGTTTTCCCGCAACTAAATTGCTTAGGTTTCTATTTTTTGAAAACCTTTTCTTATCCTAGGCTTACGAACATATGCCGATGCACTCGCTTCACCGATCTACTTCCCTTTCTCTTCTTCACTCTCACTTCCTTATGAGACTCTTGATAACTCTCACAAATCTGTTACTCGCAAGTCATTCACAACTCACCTTCAATTTCAGCTCCACTTCCTACCCAAGCCAACGCACTCAAACACTCCCACACTCATGCATTGCATACTCACCTCTTCACTACTTCACCACAACCATGCTCAAAACCACACAATCTCTACATAACAACATCCCTAAATTCACACACTCGGACCGTCCGATGTCCAGCAGCAGACAAACAACCCAACAAATTAACACACCATCAATCATACTCTCTCAAACACATGGACTTACACCAATCATATGCAACTCTTGTTCTACCTGCATTATTAGGGAGCCTTTGCTACAACGAAGAGAACATGTGCCGAATTTGAACTCGTGGCTATGGAGTGACCTCCTCCTCTTGATCTATACTATGTGCCCCCTTTGACACCTCCCTCCTAATCCTTTCAGCCACCAATGCCAAAGAAAAAGGAGAGGCTAAAAAACCTTTCGAAGCTCGCTTCTTCCTCTCAATCACTGGCCCTGAACAAGGGATGAGAAGAACTCCGCCACTTCTCTACTCCTGATCCTCTTCCTCCCATAGCCAAAAAACTCTTCCATCCCATTTCTGCAGCTCCACAACCCCCCTCTAGAATTGAATGCCCTCCTTTCTCATAAGCTGGTCTCTACCTTCGCTGTACTCACCAGTCACAGTAGATGCCGAAAACGTCTCGCCCCTCTCTAGGTGCACACTTGCCAACCAAAAGAACCACCTCCCCCCCACACTCTCATACATTTTAAAACTGAATCCCCTCCAAATTTTATGCTAGATTCCCCTAATCAATCTCCCTTGTGAGAGTGTAAGGCCTCCCCCCATGTCGTCTAACATCCTAGAGGGCAGCCCCCTCATTGTACCCCAGCATACCCCCAAAGTAGTTTGTTCGGTTCCAAAAAAATGAAAACAATGTCTCGAGTAGGAAGAAGGTCAAAAGACCTCCTTTAGCAATGGTTCCAATGCTTACATAGGATATCAAGCCACAAACCAATAGAAAAATATTAGGAAAGATACCATCAATAAACATCTTTTCTAGACACTTGAGAACCTCTTCATCGTATTCATGGTTTGCATCTCCTATGATAAGTGCATTTCAAGAAATAACATTCCTAACATGTAGCCTCTCAAAGGCTTACTATGCTTCTCTTAACAAGCCCCACTTTAACACACATGTCCATTAGGGAGTTACCAACAATAATGTCTCTTTGACACAATCCCTATTTCTCAAGCTCAGCATGAATTACTCTACATGTTTCTATTGCACCCAGTAGGCCCCAAGCTTAAAGAGTATTAACGTAGGTAACACAGCATGGAGCAATGCCATCCATTTGCATATGTAATGGATATTTTAAAGAGCTTGTATTTGTAATATCCAGCAATCAACGTTGTCCCTGATATTGCATTTGGGATAGTGGTTTCCCACAAATAAGTGATGATCTAGCAAGCCCAATCTTTCAATTTTTGCCTGCAATTATTGAACCTTTTCAACAACACCCACACTAATGCAACCTTTTAAGCTGCAAAGAAGGGTAACAACATCCGCATAACCACTTCATTGTCCTCATATGGGACACTCTTCCTTGGTTCCCTACTTCAAAATCGCATTAATAGAACACCATATTTACACCAATCGATCATGCAACATACTCCCCCCTTCTGCTTGCGAAGTCGTCAACGAACGTCCTACAACCCGGCCACCTATCTTTTCACCTATTACTCATCCAATGATTATCTCACATACAGTATCCTAATCTAATCATCCAAATCATGCAACCATGGAAAATCACACAAAGACATTTTCAACTCTCTACTCACACATAGTCATTATGCACGAGGATCCCTTTTCAACATTCAACTCATCTTATCATCCACATCATCACCTCTGTCCATGCACACACATACTCACATCCATTACACAATAGCACAATTGCTCCCCTAGCTTCTCATACCTACTCACATAAATCTTTCCACATTTCATTCTCTCCTTGGATACCTTGTCAAAGTCCTTCCTCATCGTCGTGCTCTTCTCACATGCAAACTAATAAAAAAGGTGAACCCCAAAAAATCATACAGAAAGGCAATCAACAAAAAAAATTGTACTCACATGCATCTATTTTTGATAACCCCCTTCTATACTGGTTGTGTACGTGTGAGCAAAAACAAGGCCTTCTAAAGCACAGCCTCACTCACATCCCAAGAAACCGGATTACCCAAAATGAAGTGAGACATAAGTGAAGAAGGTTCAAGGAGCACGTACACCATTACCAGCCTTTGGAACAGACCTATTAGTAATACAAGAAGATTTGAATTTAATAAGTTGCTTATCAACTAACCAGCCATGCACATATAATAACTATACCATCATCAGCATTGGCCTTGAGTGGATCGATCTATCGGTAGCCCACATCTTGTCCTTGTAAATACACACATGCAAAAAAAAATATCCATCCGGGCGATTACCACCCTCCTCTCTGTCTCTCCCCCTCAAGAGTGGGAACTTTTTCTTTTTCTTTGTTTATTTTAATTCATGAGTTGGCCTATGTTGCAATTGGATGCAACTCATGGCCCTGACCACCTAGCCAGGTTTGTTCACAAGGCATGTACATGTACGCGATGTACACACACGTATATACATGCTATCTCATAGGGAAGTTGGGTGCGGCTCATGGTCGCGACTACCCAGCGAAGATGGTTCCACTCAACTATCAACCCGCTATGGCACGTAACACAAAACAGATAAAGACACATTATTGTCCATAGATACGAAAACCCTAGTGTCTACTGGCAGTCTTGATCAGCCGACCAGGTTGACTTGAGTTGCCTACTAACCCATCATAGCACACTAGCACACATATATACACGCTTTTTGTTTTTGTTTTTGTTGTTTTTCTTTTTTTGTTCATTTTCTTTTCATTTTTCATGTCTTGAGAGTTAGGGAGAGGTAGAAAGGAGCATCTATCCTACACATCCTGCGCATCATGCATGCACAAAAACAAACAAGAAAAAAATACGTCAGCGGAGCTGATAGATTGATCATCCCTTCGCCATCACTTTCTTGGGAATAACGATTATATGACCTAACGTACTAATCGCAAATGGGCCTACCAAATTGGATTTCCCTATCTTACCTTTAAGTCCCTTCCTCTAGTGCAATGTAGCATGGCAACCTCAAAAATTCCTACCTAGTCCTCTTCATCACAGGAGATCAATGCTCTCCAAGAGGTGAGTCAGGCTCCGCCTTAGGAGCCTCATCATCACGCAAAACATCTCTTCAACACTTTCTCAATAATTTCCCCTTTTCATCTCTAGACTCGTCTTTACGGAAAATCCACGTGATTTGTCATATTTTGTAAATAGTCCTCTACCCAAATAAGGTGCTTTGCAAGGCATTTTGCACTCTCGTTTCCTAGGTTCCTCCATTCATCCACTTCCATAGCTAGTTTCCTTAATGCTCATGTATTTAGGTCAATAGCATTTTGATATTGTGTCATTTTGCAATCTAAATACCTCATCCATTACAGCAACTTGCCATTCTCCAGTTCCATCTCATCAATCCTCTTTACATTTTCTTGAAGATCATTCTCTATTCTCTCAAATAAATTCTATAGCCTCTCAATTTTCTCTCGCAAGATCATATGTTTTCTTTCAAGCTCCTCATATCCATCTTTATGTTTTTGTTCAATTTCATGGAGCTTCTCCAATAGACCAAGTTCTTCGCATCTTCTTCTTTCTAAATTCTTGAGCTTCTTTTCTAACTCATTCTCTCTTGTTTCTACTCCTCCAACTCTTCTACTTACCTCTTTAAAACTCTTCTCTAATCGACCAGCTAACGCTTCTAAAATTTCCCCAAAGCATTCATCTTTTCTATTTCTCCTCCGAATGTGCTAACCTTACCTATCATCACCATCAACTCATCTTCAATTTTGTCTACTCTTTCATCTCTCTCTACACATCTCCTTTCGTGTTCTCTCTGACTCATCCATCTATTGAGCTCTCCTCTTAGCCTCGCTTTCTCTCTTCCCAGTTCTCCCATTTTCTTATCACTCTCTACCTAGGCACACTTAATCTTGTCTAATTCCAACTAGAAGTCCTCAATGATTCTACATGCTTGATCACTATACTTGCAAACTACTCCCTACATTCTCTTGATTTCCTGCTCTCCTCGCTCAATCCTTCTCATCAAATCATCTTTGTCTGGTTAAGACTCAACTTTGATCATAAGCCCATAGCAATCCACCATCACTACGTCATAACTAATCTCAAGTGCTTGGCATTCTTATGTCTTTACCCTTCCTAAAACTTTTCCACTCCGAATTCTTTCAATTTCCTTCCCTAGGTTTTTGTTTTCCCTTTTCAACTCTTTGTTTTTCCTTCCATGTATATCACCTTCTCTCCCCATTCCCCTAAGATCTCCTCTATTTTTGTTTGATTTCTCTCTAGCATCTACACCTTGGCCCTTTTGCTATGGGGTGAAAGCATGTTAATGTTTACAAAAAAGTGATGTCTGAGACATAGTTAATTAGCTAGAAAAACCCGATCCGTCTTAGCTAAACATCCTGCAATAGTTATTGAAAGAGAAGTAAAAGGGAGATGGTGGGGCAAGAGTAGGCCACAGTATGCATGCTAGAGCGTGGAGCATTCATGACATGGGTTTTTCTACTTGTTGCATGTTTGAGAGTCCACCGCAGTGTTGATATATTTAGGTAGTGATGTGTGTGAACACTCTAGGACCGCCGGGGCACTTTTTTCCCTCTTTAGGAGGTTTTTTTCCCCCGGCTTGTATATACGCCTATTGCCCTAATGGGCTACTTATCTTTGTACATTCTCTAGTAATACATTCAGTCTTGTGTGTTGTGCTCCAAGCTTCTTCTTCTTCCTTGTGTTGTTCGCGTGCTTCCGCAGACGTCTAACTCCAACAATTGGTATCAGAGCAGGTCGTTGCTTCTTCTAGGGCGCCGTCGACACTCCTCCGTTTGCAGTCTCAGATTCGCACAAAATTTGGTGAGCATCCTCAGGGTGTTTCTGAGATCAAAACAGCTTCGTTCTGTGGTGCCGAAATCGTGATCTGAGCTCGTTTCGGCCTCCGAACACACTATCGCAGTGCTTGTGCAGGCTATTTCGTCCTTTTGTGCCAAAGGTATATACCAGTTTCTGTTCGCCAGTTTAAGCGTCTCGAAGTCTGCTACAGGTCTAGCAGAACTCGTCTGGGCAGTTCTGTTCAACTTTTTGAGATACAGTCAATTTTCTGCATCAAGGTATTTTAGTCACCGGCCATGGCTAAAAGCAGTGATGTATTCCGTATGTTGGCTGTTGAGGATAAGTTGGATGGTACCAACTACCCATTATGGGCTTATATGATGCGACATGTACTGGTTGCAAAAGGATTGTGGAACATTGTGCAGGGTGTTGAAAGACGTCCTGTTACACCTGTAACGACAGGTACTACAAATACAGGTGTTGGAGCTGATGAAGATGGTGTCGAAGATGATATTCCGCAGATTCCTGTTCGTGCTGCTGTTTCTGTTGCACCTACTGTAGAGCAGATTCGTTGGGATGGCAGAGATGCCTAGGCACATGCATTGATAGCTTTGTTTGTCAAACGTGCCATTATTCCTCACATTCGCTCTTGCAGAACAGCAAAGGATGCTTGGGATACACTTACCACTTTGTACCAGGCTAGGAATGAGGCTCGTGTTGCTTACCTCTGAAAACAGTTGGAGAGTGAGCACATGAATGAAGGTGATTCGATGGACAATTTTCTTACAAAGATCAAAGACCTGAAGGAACAATTGATTTCTGCTGATGAGGTTATACCAGATAGCTCACTTGTGCAGACCGTTCTGAATGGCCTTCCTGATTCATATCAGAGTTTTGCCTCTACTCTTCGATTGATGATGAAAGGCAATCCGAATGCCTTGTCATTTGAGGAATTAGTCTCTGTTCTGTTGCAGGAAGATCAGTCCAGGCAGAACAGGTCCATTATGCGTGTTGCAGATCAAGCTTTCCTGGCTAGTCAGAAGGGCAAAGGAAAATGGAGCTCTTCTACAGTAAGCAGAAATCTGCAAATGCTGCACAATCGAAGAACCAGGATAAAGATGAGAAGAAATCAGAAAAGCAGAAATTGTTCTGCAAGTACTGTAAAGGAAATGATCATATTATAAAGAACTGTCCAAAACTGGCCGCTAAAGAGGCAAAGAAGAAAGAGGTTGGAATGGTTGTTGCAGAGGCCTCTACACCAAAAACAGAGTCTGCAAATCTTGTGCAGGAAGAAGAATGGGCGTTTACTACTGTCTACAGTTTTGACCCATCTTCTCATGATCAGTGCATGTCTGCAGTAGACTCTGATGTTTGGTACTTTGACAGTGGGGCGACCAAACATATTACCTCGCAGCGCAGTTTCTTCTCTTCACTCGAGCCTGCCCCTACAGGGAATACTGTCACATGCGCCAATAACTCCTCTTATCCTGTTATGGGAGTTGGTAAGATCATTCTGACTACTACTGATGGTAGTTCTTTCACTTTGTCAGATGCTTTATTTGTGCCAGGGATCAAAAAGAACCTGTTATCAGTTTCTGCATTAGCCAAGATTGGCTTGGTTGTGAAATTCGTTGATGACAGGTGTACAGTCCATGATCTCTCAAATGGCGATGTGATTATTGCTTCTGGCATTTTATGTCATGGGCTGTATAAGCTCATAGACTATGAAAGATCTGTGAATGATTCGGCATGCGCAGTTCATGATTCTCAGGCTATGTCAGATGCAAAGCTTTGGCATGCACGCTTTGGTCATCTGAATTTTGCTAGTTTGTTACGCCTGCAGAAATCTGAAATGGTGTCCTCTTTGCCCAAACTTGAGGCACCTGGAAAACATGTTTGTGAAGGCTGTATTTTGGGCAAAATGCAGCGTTCTTCCTTTCCAAAAGATGGTTCAGTTCGGGCTATGCAGAAATTGCAGCTTGTACATAGTGATGTCTGTGGTCCTATGCAGACACCCTCTTTTGGAAATTACCTTTACTTCGTGACTTTCATTGATGATTTTTCCAGGCATGCATGGGTATATCCACTCAAAGCAAAGTCCGAAGTGTTCATGTGCTTCAAACAGTTTTTGGTTTTGGCTGAAAATCTGTCAACATGTAAAATGGGCACCCTCCGTTCTGATCGAGGGGGGGAATATATGTCTTCAGATTTTAATGCATTTCTGGCTCAACATGGGATAAAACACCAGTGTACAGTGCCGTATACACCTCAACAGAATGGAGTTGCTGAACGAAAGAACAGGTCACTCATGGAGATGGCGAGGTGCATGGTCAAAAGTCAGGCTTTACCACATAGTTTCTGGCTTGAGGCTGTCATGTGTGCAGCATATGTACTGAACAGGTGTCCCACCAAAGCGTTGCAGTCTATCACTCCATATGAGGCTTGGCATGACCGCAAGCCATCTGTTGCTCATCTGCGTGTTTTTGGTTGTTTGGCATATGCATTAGTGCCTGAACAACATCGCAGAAAATTGGATGATAAGGCAGTAAAATGTATTTTTGTTCAGTACAGTTTTGAAAGTAAAGGCTATCGTCTGTATCATCCACAGACTAAACGCATTCTGGTTAGCCGTGATGTTGTCTTTGTGGAAGATGCTATTCAGCCATTGCTTTCATGTACTAAGGAGACATATGTTAGCTCCAAAGACATGTATGATACTTTGATGCCTCTTTTTACAGGTGGACAGGCTAGCGCTGGTCCTAATGAGGCAACTTCTCAGCCTTTGCAGGTTTCATATGATGATGCAGATCATTCCATTTCTGATGCAGATTTACATGATGCACTTGTTGATGAGAGAGCTGATTTTGAACAGGCAAAAACTATGCCAAAATGGCTGGTGCAGACTTTGCGTGACAGCAAATTAGATGCACCTTTGTCATATCGTACTCATTCCGGCTCTCATAGTACCTCCTTTGCATCAGATTGCTATGTTATGCCTGCATCTAGTCTCTGTGATGAGAATGAGCCTGTTTCTTTTGATGAAGCACAAAATTCAGAAAATTGGATGGCTGCTATGCAATCTGAATATGATGCTATAATGAAGAATGGTACATGGTCTTTATGTGACTTGCCTCCTGCAAGAAGGCCATTGGCACTAAGTGGGTATACAAGCTGAAGTGTAAACCTGATGGTACAGTTGACATGTATAAGGCTAGGCTTGTTGCAAAGGGTTATGCGCAGGAAAGAGGCATTGATTTTGATGAGACCTTTGCACCTACATGCCGTATGACTACTGTTCGGAGCATTTGTGCACTTGTAGCCCATCATGGTTGGAATGTACATCAGTTGGACATTAAAATAGCATTTCTGAATGGTGACTTGCATGAAGAAGTGTATGTTTTTCAGCCCCGTGGCTTTGTGCAGACAGGGCATGAAAACCAGGTGTGCAGGTTAAAGAAGGCGTTATATGGTTTAAAGCAAGCACCACGTGCTTGGTATGAGAAAATACATGCCTATCTGATTACACATGGTTTTGAGAACAGTCCAACTGAAAGCACCTTATATGTTAAGCGTGCTAATGATGTGCTTTTGATCATTGTTGTCTATGTAGACGACATGCTGCTCACTAGTCCTCTTGAGAAGCATATTGCTGATTTCAAGGCTGATTTGCACGCCTCATTTGAGATGTCTGATTTGGGGCATTTGCATCACTATTTGGGCATTCAGTTTATGCAAGTTGATGGTGGAATGGCTTTGTGTCAAACGAAATATATTGACACATTATTGCAGCGTTTTGGCCTTGAAGACTGTAAGCCTATTGCCACTCCTATGGAGACAGGTTTACGATTGAGTCTTCATGATGCTGGAGATGCATTTGATGTTGTTCTCTATCAGCACGTTGTTGGATGCTTGATTTACTTATGCATTACTCGACCAGATATTCAGTTTGCTGTCTCACAGATGAGCAGGTTTATGCATTGCCCAGGAGTCACGCATTGGAAAGCGGTTAAGCGCATCTTTCCCTACTTGAGTGGTACTCGGCTACTTGGGTTGTTTTATCCCAAGGGGGGATCACTACCGCCAGATTTGCATGCTTTTTCTGACTCAGATTGGGCTGGTTGCTATGACACTCGTGTGTCCACCAGTGGTATATCTTGGTTGAGCAAGAAGCAGCCTACTGTGGCCACTTCCAGTTGTGAGGCTGAGTATAAGGCAGCTTTCACAGCGATTGTTGAGTGTGTGTGGCTCAGACGCCTTATGGCTGATTTGGGTGTTGGCCAGTCTTCTGCCACCACCATCTTCACTGACAGTCAGAGCGCATTGGCAGTTGCGAGGAACCCTGTGTTCCATGCTCGCACTAAGCACATTGAGGTGCATTATCACTATGTCAGGGAGAGGTTCTCTGCTGAGGAGATCAGCTTGGCATATGTGCCCACGTAGGAGAACATTGCAGACCTTTTCACGAAGGCTCTGCCTAGGGAGAAGTTTGAAGCTTTCCGCAAAGCTTTGGGCTTACTTCCTTTTGTGGAGTGATTTCCACATAGCTCGGCACTTCCTTATACATGAGTGCCAGCTCCTTGTTCACCGCATCACTCCCAGGGGGGATTTGTTGATATATTTAGGTAGTGATGTGTGTGAACACTCTAGGACCGCCGGGGCACTTTTTTCCCTCTTTAGGAGGTTTTTTTCCCCCGGCTTGTATATACGCCTATTGCCCTAATGGGCTACTTATCTTTGTACATTCTCTAGTAATACATTCAGTCTTTTGTGTTGTGCTCCAAGCTTCTTCTTCTTCCTTGTGTTGTTCGCGTGCTTCCGCAGACGTCTAACTCCAACACGCAGTACCTCATCTCGCCTGGGAGTTTTTCTGCATAGTTGATTGTTTTCTTTGGCAGCCATACATTCGTTATGGAGCATACAAGGCAAAAGTTTTCTTGGATGCTATTTTGTTGATCCTATGTTGTTGTAACGAGTCACGATCAAATCTTTCAGCGATTATCTTGATGGGCAATGGAACACTTACGTGTGCAACACAAAATCGGAGGCTTTAATCAACTCTAAAGAGTCAGTTCTCGCATTTGCTTCTGCTCATTGCACTTCAAGTGCCCTAACTTTCACACTGCCAAGAATAGGGTCAACCCAAAAGCTTTGTATTGGATATTGTTAGACCAAGTTGAAGTGGAAAATCGACTCTGTTAAGAGCCAGAAATAGACTTTGGAAGCCACTACCAGCATGTATCCTTGGGACATAAAAGACATTACAAAGCTTGATGCGATTTTTGTCGGTTGCAAAGTAGGAATGCTTTTCCAACTCCCTGTGTGGAGCATTCATGATGTGGGTTTTTCTACGTGCTGCATGTTGGAGAGTATGCCACAGTACCTCAACTCGCCTAGGAGTTTTTCTCTGTGCTGCATGTTGAGTGGGGAACAGTGAAAGGAACTCCATCACTATAGGCATTTTTTTTGCACGTTGCGTCCTAAGTGGGGAATATTGATAACTATTTTTTTGTGCGATGCATGTTGGAGAGTACACCGCATTACCTCTTCTTGCCTGTGAGTTTTTCTATGTGCTACATGTTGAGTGGGGAATAGTGAGAGGAACTCCATCTCTATTGTATTTTTTCTATGTGATGCGTCCTGAGTCTATACAAATAACTATTTTTGTGCATATCACATATTTTGGTTTAGAGATCATTCCTAAAAAGGTAATCCATTTCTTCATATTTGATGACAAGAAGCATGACACCTTTTTTGTGCAACATTGTTTCCAATTACATTGGCAATGGATGAGAAAGCTAAATCTTGACTTAAGCCAAAATTGGGTATGGTCAGATGGTGCAACTTCTCGTTGTAAAGACTGATGACATTGATTTTATGGTGATGTATCAGCTCTTGGCCCCTGCACATTTTCTACAATTCCCTCATTAATCTACTTTTTTTGTTTTCTCTAGAAAAAAGGGAATTTATATACGAGTAACATCTCACATTGTGGATGATTGTTGCACGTTTAAAAGTATGCCTAAGAATGTCCATTTAGTTTCATATTGTTCATTCATTGTATCTAACATCTGAGGTTTTGGATGATTGTTGTAGGTTTAAAAGTGGTATAACAAGTCTACATACATAAATGATGGAGCACATAATGATATCAGATGAGCATACTCAATGTAAAGTCAATATAATAATGTGGATTGATGAGTGTAGATGTTATTGTATTTATGGTTTCTTCATCATTTGTAGTGTGTTGATGCAGGGCAACCTCGGACAACCAAACTGATGGAAGTTAATACAATACTAGTAGTGGATAGTGATCAGCAAGCATTTACGACGATGTAATTGGAAGGAAAAGAAAAGGAAATATAGAGACACAATAACATCAAGGTCGGGCACTAATGTGGAGGGTAATGCTAATTGAAGTTCAAGCAACTTGGATGGCATTGTGGATAAGATCATCAAGTATTTTAAAAATCAAACTAGACACTTATGTTGTGAAGATAAAATCGAGGCACTAAATAGGATGTTGCAGATTGCATGTATTGGGCAACTTTTTGATGCAATGGGCAGTAACAAAGATCATGTAACATGTGCCCTTTTCACCAATCTTTGGAATACACTACAAACTATGAGAAAGAATTGTGATGACCTTGTGTTGAAGAGATCAACATTGATGATGGCTCTAAATAGTGATGCATATTCATCAACAAATCAGATAAATATTTCAAGACTTTCTAGGGTATTGGGAGTAAGCAGGAAAGTCTTCTATGATATGATTGGAGGGTTAAGTACACTTGAGTCTAGTCATACTTTATTTTGAAGGCAATTGGTAGGGCAACACGTACCACATGTATTACACAAGAGGTTAAGCATCTGATAATCACGTTTTGGACAACAGAGCGCAGGGTGTCACCGAATAAGAAGGATACAAGCAGGACACAACTTGGTAGAAATCAATATTTGGAGCATCTTGTTCACCTTCTTGATGTATCTTAGGTTATCCTATTTTCAATCATCAATTCACGATTTTAGCTAATTATACAAGAACCAATAACAAGTAACTTATAGCAACAATCTAATAGTAATATCTAACTAGTAACAAGCTAATAGTAATAGCTAACTAGTAGCAAGCTATTTAGAAATAACTTATTACGAACAACTAACCAAGAAATTGGCTCTTAAGTAATAGTTAATAGCTAATTACTAATAACCATCCAAGAACCAACTACTTAGTAATAGATAATTGGTAACAAGGTAATTAGTAATAACTAATTACTAACAACTAACCAAGAAGTACCTACTTAATAATAACGGACTCTTAGCAAGCTAGATAGTAATAGCTAATTACTAACAACTAAAAACCAACTACTTAGTAGTAGGTAACTAGTAACAAGCTAATTAGTAATAGCTAATTAGAGACAATTAACCAAGAACCAACTACTTAGTAATAGCTAATAAGTAGAACTAATTAGTAATAGCTAATTACAAACAGCTAACCAAGAACTAGTTGCTTAGTAATATTTAATTACTACAAGCTAATTATTAATAGATAATTACTAACGACTAACTAAGAACTAGATACTTAGTAATAGCTGATTGGTAACAAGCTAATTAGTAATAGATTATTAGTAATAACTAATTGCAAATCATTAACCAACGAGTAGCTACTTAATAATAACTAACTGTTAACAAGCTAAATAGTAGTAGCTAATTAATGAGAACTAACTAAGAACTAGCTACTTAGCAATAGGTAACTAGTAACAAGCTAATTAGTAATAGCTAATTACAAACAAGTAACCAAGAACCAGCTACTTTCTAATAGAAAATTAGTAACAAGCTAATTAGTAATAGCTATTTACAAACACCTTACCAAGAACCAGCTACTTAGTAATAGCTAATTACTATTAAGCTAATTAGTAATAGCTAATTTCTTAGCACTAACTAAGAACCAAAAGCTAATTAGTAACAAGCTAATTAGCAATAGCTAATTACAAACAACTAACCAATAACCAGCTACTTAGTAATAGCTAATTACTAACAAGCTAATTAGTAACAAGCTACTTAGTAATACCTAATTAGTAGAAGATAATTAATGATAGATAATTACAAACAACTAATCCATCTTATTAGTAACAAGCTAATGAGTAACAAGCTAATTAGTAACAAGCTAATTAATAACAAGCTAATTCCTAATAGCTAATTAGTAACAAGCTAATTAGTAATAGCTAATTAGTGATAGCTAATTAGTAACAAGCTAATTAGTAATAAGCTAATAAGTAATAGCTAATTAGTAATAGCTAATTTGTAACAAGCTAACTAGTAATAAGCTAATTAGTAACAAGATAAGTAGTAATAAGCTAACTAGTAATAGCTAATTAGTAATAAGCTAATTAGTAATAAGCTAGTTAGTAATAGCTAATTAGTAACAAGCTAATTAGTAAAAAGCTAATTAGTAACAAGCTAATTAGTAATAGCTAATAAGTAACAAGCTACTTAGTAACGAGCTAATTAGTAACAAGCTAATTAGTAATAGCTAATTAGTAACAAGCTAATAAGTGATAGCTAATTAGTAATAGCTAATTAGTAATAGCTAATGATTAACAAGCTAATTACAAACAGCTAACCAAGAACCTGCTACCGAAGATGAGGTTCTTTGACATTTCTAAAGGTCATGAATGTAACTAGCATTAGTTCAAATATTTTGAGGCACATCTGTGCCATGATATCTGGTACATTTTTGAATCTGATCGCCCAATGCGGAATGGTTGAGATCATATAATGAACTATGGGTTGGCCATGAGGGGGTGTCAAGTATAGGTAGTTTAACCACTTTTCACATCCTTTAACTGTCAAAACTGCTTTGGTGTACTCGAGCCATGATTGTCGCCGAAAGACAAGGCAATAGCAAGGATTATACTTGATATATAAGGCATGTTATTCCACGTGCGTACCATCTCGGGGTATGTTTCAAGCAGACGTATCCTCCAGGTAGGTTGAAATATATTCCCGTGCGTGGCACTCGCATGGATGTCATCGGGTGCAAATTGTGTGGCTGAGGTTGGTTCTTTTGTTGTGCGCCGCTTGATCTCAGCATTATAATCTTCCATTAATACGCAGAATGGAACATACAAATCATCAGACATGCCAATCCATCGATGATGGGAGAGGTTTCTGAAGTAATCCGATTTGATGACGACTTCTTCCAATGAAGACACAGACTATATCTGTACTGCCACTCTCTCATCATGGGTTGCACCAATCTTCTCTAACTTTTGCATCCATTCAAGAGCTTCGATCTCAATTGTGTCCATTCCTTCCTCTGTTTGCTTACCCCCTGGTGCAGGCATGGGTACGTATGGGTCTTCAAAATTCTCCTCAACTTCAGTTGGAGAGGATTGACGCTCATATTGAAGAACTTTGTTTTCTAGTTCCTCTAGTTGTGCTCTGAGTTATGTGACTTCTTCAGAGGTGTTTGCTGCGTCTGTGACTTCTTTTGGTGATGCTTGCTAAGCTACTAGCTGCTTTAGTAGGTCATCTCCCTCTTTTTCTAAGGCCGCGTGTGCTTCCAAGAGATCGGCGTGTGTTTCCAACACGATTTGCATATTTTCAGATGGGATGGCCTTGAGCTGCTCTAGGTCGATTCCTGCGGTGAACTCTCCATTGCTGCTTCCAGGTTTTCTTCATTCTGTTTCTATAGTCGTTTATTTTCTTCGAGTGCGGCGGACATGTGTTTTTGTAGTAAAGCGAGGTTACGTTGAAGCTTGAGATTGTCGGTTATCTAGGCATGTAACATATCATCGAGTTGTCTTTTTTCTTCGGTATCTAACTGTGGTGGATTGGCTACTAACTGATCATGTTGTGCCTGTAAGGTATTAAACTGTTGTTGTAATAGCCTCTTCTCCTTCTCTAAATTAATGAATCTTTCTTGCAGCATTTCATGGTTTCTAAACAGGCTCGTGTGTTGAGCATCTAGGTGCTGGTAATGTTGTTGTAATTGAGACATATACTAGTACAAAGTATTAAATACATTATTAACAGGAGTGGATGCAGGGAAGGTGTTGAATGCAGGAGGGTAGGGAAAAGGGAAAGGGAGTGTGTATGTTGTGCTTGAGAAGGGTGAAGTAGGTGGTGTGAGAATGGGAGATTGTGGGAATATGGGGGGAGGGAGAGGTGCAGAAGTGGGTGATATGTCCATGAAGTCATATGTGGATGCGGTCGTGGCAGTGATTGTGTACATGGGAATTGTTGGTGTGGTGATGGTGGTGAAGGTGTAAAGTGGTGTGTGCAGTTGTGAAAATGAACCACCAGGAAGTGTGATAGGTGGAATGGGGTTTTCAGTGGCTACGGTGAGAATTATAGTGTCAGTGGTAGTAATGAGGATTAGGTTGGTGTCAGGTTGTGCGGATTGTGAGGATTGACTAACATTCTGTGCTTCAGTGTGGGAAGTGGAATCTAAGGCTGTAACAGTGGCGGTGACAGTGGTGGTAGGAGGTGAAGGTGGTGCACTTGGAGGGGAGGGTGGTAAAGGGGGTGAACGGGGTGCACTTGAGGTATGGGCTTCCTCAGTGTCATGAATGGGATGAGTTGTGCCCGTGGTTGTGGATGTGGTGCCCTGTGGTTTTGATACCAATACATTCATTTGTTTTCCTGGTCTAGGGGGACGTCTACCATATCTTCGCTCCAATCTTCGCGAGTGTGCGAGAGCGGTGTGCACCGTCTCAGGTACCCCCAATGCATCAGCAATCATGTCAAGGATTGCCCTGTATTGCTCATCTACACCTTCGTCTTCCAAGATCTAGTTCATCAGGGCCTTTCCTGCTGCCAAGGATAGTTTGTGTTGTTCTTGAACTCGGTTGATGGTATCATACAGTCTTTTCAATTGCTTTGTATAAGCAGGGGCACCTTCAAGTTCAGCTACAACTTCTTTCTCATATTCATGCTCTCCTTCGTCGAATAGTCCTTCTTGTTCATCCTCTTTCTCTTCATCTACGGTCTCCTCTTCATCTTCGTCTACTTCGACAACTTCTGGTTGACTTGGATGGGGTTGGTCCATGACAGTTTGTTGTCGGCTTGCTTGCTCTACCTTAACTTCCAAATTAGTAGCATTAATTATTCTTGCTACCTCCTCATCCGTTAGATCCTCTAGCGTGAACCCATGAGGGAACTCCAAATCAGTGGGTATCGATGGGAACACTAGATTCGGTCCTTCCGTGCTATGCCTTGGTAATCTGATAGTGAAAGGTTGCACTCATTTTTTTGAAGTCCTGGAGTTGTCTCGGGTGTCAGTGTAGCACCGGGGGCCTCTGCACAGGGCATCTGAACTGCTCCCTCATTTTCTTGGATGGAGGCCCTGGCTGATAGTCTTCGTTGAAATTCTTGCACCCTGGTCCAAACAAATGCCCTTTGAATTGGCACATCGTATGCCAAGCATGGGTAAACAATCCTTGTAAGATCACAACATCCATAAAGTACTGACTTTTGCTTCTTATACCATCGTTGATGTGCCAAGTGTATTTGGTCAATAATCCAATGAGGCATGTTGATTGTCAAATTGAAGGTGTCTGCTAAGTATAAACTGAACCAGATCTTCTTCGGTGGCATTGTGAATCTCTCTTGAGCAGGGAACGTGAAATGTTGCATGCACACTCGAAGGTTAATGGCAATAGTTGGTGTCATTGCCACCATGTCCTTTAGTTTAGTCAGGTTCCTGTTCTTCATGTTGTCTAGGACCATTGTCTCTTTCTCTGTGGGGATATGCATACCTTTCATATCGAGAGCTTCTCTTACCAAATTGTTAGTCAATTTGAAGTGCTTCAGTTCATTACCTCTTGTAAGAGATGGTAGGACAAAGGTGCTATACCCCTTTTTCTCTTTACTGGGAGTGAGGCTGCTAATCAAGTATGAACACCTTAGAAAGTCCGGCTTCGGTAACTGGGCTTTGAAGTAATCATATAGTCCAGCCTTCTTCCATATCGGTTTCAACCCTTCATTATTTTGAAGCCCCTCAAACTCTCTGGTAAAGAAGTGATACTCACCCCAGCATCCGTTGAACTCTATTTCTGCCTCCCACAAGTAAGTGCCTTCTCCAAGAGGTCCTGCCACATCACTGAACCAATGCGAGTTTTTTCTTACTAGTGATGTGTGCCCCTGGGGAGGATTCTGAACACGTATGGCATGTAATGCTCTCAATGCCAGTGGTCTTTCCTTCAACTCCTCCTCAATGGGGAGACTTTCAATGTCCATGATCTGAGGGCTGGTGCCTGCCTAGGAGCTAGTTCCTGCAGCTTCGGCCATATTGAAGGGACTGGTCACCGTTCTGTGAGAATATACAAATGAATGTTAACATTGCAATTGGACACCAAGTGGTCATGTGTCCCCGTTACAACATTAACATGAGTTTTTAGTGATAAGTTAGTTAGTCAGTGAGTGCTCAGTGATTGTGGGTGTAGTTAGTGGATGAATTGTCCTAAGAGCTAAATGGAAAGCTACAATGTGAGAATGATGCAGTTAGTAAGTGGGGCTGAATTTACAAGTGGGGGTTGGGAGGTTTATTACAAGCTTTGGGCAGCCAAACACACTGGATGGCTTCCAGTTTTGGTTCTGTGGAGACTCTCGAGGGCTTTGTGAGAGTTTCTGCTTGGAAATGAGGCTTTCTAGGGACCCATTTAAAAGTGATTCTACTCATGCTCATGGGTGAATATGTGTTTTTGTGTGATGTATAAGAGTGGGTATCAGCTGTTCGAGTGAGTGAACCATGTTGTATAGGATGTGGTCTCTGTGTAGCTATTTGAGCCCGCAAGCAAGCCTTACGCACCCAAATTTGTCTTGATTGTGGGCAAGCCTTCATCGACTTCTTGGGTACCTAGATAGACTTTACTTTCACAAAAGAATTTTTGGAAGACTTCTTATTAGTGTAGTGTCGTTGATCACTAATAGGAAGTTGAGCCAGTTGTTGTGGCTTGACTGCAATAGGATGTTCGCCTTTCCGCACCCACATTTGTTTTGGTGGCTGGGACACCTTGCTTCGTACTTTCTTTTGGCTTCGAGCATAGGTAGTCTGCTTCTTCTACATTTTATCTGCCTCTGGTTGCTGCATCTTAATCGCCTTTGGAAAAGAAGGGAGTTCCATCGTATCCTTGACTTCTTTGTTGAGATAACCATCCCTCTACATCACATAGTTTTGGACAAGAATAGCATGGTCATCTTCATATGTACTCCTGGAAGGATCAGGAGTGTGTGCTTTTCCTAGTTCCTTGAGTGCTCCATTGTCTAACTCAACTGTAATTCGACTCTGATTTACCCATACCTAAAGAAGTCCACTTCTTAGGTTTAGGTTGACTGCATGATCATAGATCCAGTCTTGACCCAAGACAAGAGGCTCAGTGAGATCCTCATCTTGACAAACTAGTACTTTAACTGTCAGTAAAACATCTTGAATGTAGAGGGGAAGCTCCACCTCACCCATGCAAGGGGTCTCCACGCCTCCCAATCCTATGAGATATGCTTCTATAGGATTGAAATTTAGTTTCAACTTTTGACAGTAAGAAAATTTAATAGCACTAGTGGCTGCACCTGAGTCAATCAAGGACCTTATAGTCCTTGCACTCTTTCCTTGTCCTATCTCTAAGGTTACAAAAGGACGTCGATCAATTATTCTATGGGGACTCACACTAGAGACCTCACATTTCTAGCCATATGATATCCTGGAGCTTCATAGGCATCTATCCTAGGCTGATCTCTACCCTATCTTCTCAACTTCATCCTTCGGATTCGCTCTAAAGCTTCTGCCTCTGCTTCTTCTCGGATTCACTTTTCCTCTTCCTTACGTTTCTTTGCAGTATTGAGTTGATTTAACATCTCCTCTGTGAGGGGTTCTTGATATAATTTGACTCTGCATCCACTGATGTAACTAGGGAGGACATCACCTTCTAGTGTAGGTAGCTGAACTGCTCCACTCGTTGAGATCCTATTTATGATCATAGGTCCATAACCTCTCTTCTCTAGTTTCCGTGCATGTTGCTTCAAAGTGTAGACCAAAACTAGGTCTCCTGCCTTTAAGCCCTTATCCTTCACATGTGCATCGAAATATGTTTTTTGCCTCTTCTTGGCTGCATAAATTCCTGCTGTAGCTCTCAATCATGTTTCACCTAATCGTTCAAGATCAAAGATCCTTGAAGAGAGTTCATGCCTTGTCCAGTCATGTTCTTGTGCTACTTTCAATGTAGGTATCAAGAAGTCCATTGGTAGCACAACATTTTGGCCAAACACCATCTAAAAGGGAGTGACTTGGAGTACCATTTTATAAGCAACTCTATAAGCCCAAACAGCATGGTGTAGCTGTTTGTCCCAATCAGAGCGTTTATTATTCACCAATTTAGTCAACACATTGCATAGAATCTTATTTGTGCTTTCGGCTTGGCCATTAGCCTATGGGTGATAAGGGGCAGACTTCTTGTGTATCACCAAGAACTCTTGAAGGAGGTTTTCAATAACTTCATTCAAGAAGTGAGTGTCTCTATCACTAACTAGCTCTATAGGTAGCCCGTATCTAGTGAACACATTCTCAAATAAGATTTTATTAGTCGTCAAAGCATCATTCTTGGTCGTAGCTTTTACCTCTACCCACTTGGTTAGATAGTCAGTGGCAACAATGATATATTCAGCATGGGAACCCTTAGCTTGGGGATTAATAGGACCTACAAAGTCTATTCCCCACTTAGAGATTGCACGTGCACCCATCATAGGTCTCAGTGGCATCTCATCCTTGCGTATAGGATATTGAGTTCGCTGACAGACATCACACCTCTTCACATAGGTATGTGCATCCATGTGAAGGGTTGGCCACCAAAGACCTGCAAATAGTATAGCCTTGATCACCCGATCTGGTCCAAAATGTCCTCCTGCTACACCCTGGTGAGTAGTTTCCAAGATCTTAAGATATTCACCCTCATGGACACATAGTCTCAGGTAACCATCTTTACCGCGCTTGTATAAATTATCACCAATAAGTGAGTAGTCTGGGGCTTCTTGTTCTAAACTTCTTTGCCTCGTCAGGGTCATGTCTTGAGGGAATGTTTTAGTCCTCAGGAAGGCTACTAGTGGTTCACTCCAATCTGGTACTAGAGACACTTGGTAAAGAGTAGCGTTCTCCATAGGTGGTCTAATACGACAGACTGGGCATTCTTTACACAACTTATGGACATCTGCTTCCTTAGTCGATCAATGCACTCCCAGTCTCCTTAGTGTCTGTAGGGTCCTTTGCTTTGAGTAGTGTTGCTCTAATGCACCTACATGTGCTAATTGCAACCATTTAGCATACTCGTCCTCTTCCACACAACAAGCTAGAATTTCTTGATTAGTATGCTTGTACATACTTCCTACCATGATATGGTACTTCTGTGCTTTTACTATCTTCCTATCCTGTGTGTTTATTACTGGGTGTTTGGGCCCGTATGTCAGTACTGGCACTAGGGTCTTGGCCAATGAGGTACCACTTCCAAATTAAACAAGTAAGCATCAGAAGATCATCTGATACTCCTTGCAGTGCCTCTCCAGATGTGAGCCTAGAAAGATGGTCAACTCTCAAATGAGTCTTACCTTTCCTTACCACTACCTCAAAGTCATATTCCATTAGTAAGAGAAACCATCTTACTAATCTACCCGTATTGCATGGCTTGTTTACCAAGTACAACAGTGCTTGATGATCAGTAAAAAATTTAAACTTATTTGCAAGCAAATAGTGTCTAAAATTTTTAACCGCATACACCATGCCTAATCCTTCTCGTTCAGTGGTGGTATAATTTCGTTCAACTGCATTCAATTGTCTACTAGCATAGGCAATTGGAAGATCCATATTACCTTCACCAGTCGGTTGTGCGAGTACACATCCAATATAGCATAATTGGATGCATCCACGTGAACATGAAAGGGCTTATTCCAATCTGGTGTGGTCAAGATTGGTGTTGAACATAATTGCCATTTAAGCTCATTGAAGGAGTTCTCACACTCATCCGTCCACTCAAAATTGGTCAAAATTCTGTACAAAGGCTTTGTGATGATTGCATACATATGTATAAAGCGTCGGTAATAGCCACAATGCCCCATGAAAGCTTGTACTTTCTTGACGTTATTGGGTCTAGGTAGCTCTGAGATGGCCCTCACTTTCTCCTCATCCGTGGATATGCCATTCTTTGACACTATGTGCCCTAGGATCTTGCCTTGCTTGACCATGAAAACACACTTTTCTAGGTTCAGGCAGACTTGATATTCTCTACATTTGTCAAAGATTTGTCTGAGTTAAGGTATATGTGTC
The DNA here is from genome assembly GCA_020310875.1 of Ceratopteris richardii. Lineage (NCBI taxonomy): Eukaryota > Viridiplantae > Streptophyta > Polypodiopsida > Polypodiales > Pteridaceae > Ceratopteris > Ceratopteris richardii. The sequence goes on along the minus strand of CM035425.1, from coordinate 152,355,751 downwards.
TGTCTAATGTTGGAATGAGCATAGAGATCATCAACATAGACTTCCAAATTCTTCCTCAAGAACTCTTTAAACACGTGGCACATCAATCTTTGGAAGGTTGCAGGAGCATTGGTAAGCCCGAATGGCATTACCCGAAAAGCAAATATGCCCCACTCAGTGGCAAAAGCCGTCTTATGCTGATCTTCTGGAGCTATGGCTACTTGATTGTAACCAGACAATCCATCAATGAAGTTGTATACTTCCTTGCTTGCTACTCTTTCTAATAGATGCTCGGTAATTGGAAGCGGATAGTTATCTCGAATTGTGGCTGCATTAACCTTCTTCAAGTTAATGCATACACGTAGCTTTCCATTCTTCTTGGGCACCACTACAATGGGGGATACCCACTTAGCGTGCTCAATTTCATAGATAAATACAGCTTCAACCAAGCGATCTATCTCTTCTTTGATCTTGGCAGCATAATTATCATTGTATGTGTATGGCTTTTGCTTAGAGGGTTTGGCATTTGATGTCATGGGGATAGTGTGTGAGCATATGTCAGGGTCCACACCTTTCAAGTCCGTGTAACTCCAAGCGAATACATCTCGGTATTCTCTTAGCAAGGCAATCAACTCTTGCTCTTCTTCTTTCGTCAGGTCATAACCTATCTAAGTGCATCTCTCTTCTCCTTCTTCTATGGCTACCACTATTTTCTTGGTGGTTTCTTTGTTATCATAGGCCTCTCCTGCTTGTGCATTGCGTTTAGGCATTCTTACCATGACTCTCCTATCATCTATCTCATACTTTTTGAAGTTTTCAGGGGCCTCAAACAAGGATTCTTCCTCTTCTGGTGTGACTTCTCTCTTCTTCCTCTTCTTGCCTTCATTTTTAGTGGTCACTTGTGTGGTTAATCTCACCTCATTTGTAATGTCTTCGTGTCTCTGAGGGCGAGCGTCTACTTCATAGAAATATTCCTCATCTGATGCAAAGGGTGGGTCCATAATGATTGGCTCTAAATCAGAGTCACTTGCATCCTCAAATGCATCAGGGCTAGGTTCGCATTCTTCTAAAATAGAATCACACATGATTGGCTCTATTGAGAAGAATGAAATGTCATAGCCATCCTCATCACAGTGGGGTGTCCATTGTTCTTCATTGATGGCTACATCCATTGTTGCTAAAATTTCTGCCCAGCCGTGAGGTTCAAACTCTTTGTTAGGAAACACTACAGGTGCATAGGCTGGGTCTTGAATTGATCTATGGGTTTCTTTGGCACCTACTTCTCTTGCTTTTTCTCTCTTCTCTTCTTCTACTGCCACCTTGCACATCCATAGATGTGTGTCTTCATGCATCCATGAGGATCTTGATCCTATGGAATGCACTGACTCAGTATCATCTCTAGCTCTATGGATGGGGTTCCATTGAATGGGGGGCACATCCCTATGAGAGTAATCTTTGAGATTCACTTTGGTCATGACACCTAAGTGTTGCAAATACAAGGAATTGGTTCCCCAATCCTGCACCACCTGCAACTGTCGCATAAATGGTCTTCCCAAAATCATCTCATAGGCATGATTTTTGCTAAAGTCACATATGGCAAACGTATGCTCCAACTCTACACCACATGTAGTGAGAGTTATTCCTTCTAGTAGCCCTAAGGGTCTTTCAATGTGACCATCGGCCATCTGCAATTTCATTTATCGTTGGCCTAAGTGTTGGCTTGCCCCAACGCTTCCATAGGGAAGTGGTAGCAATTGCAACTCCTACACCTGAGTCCAGAATTGCCTTGGTTGTGTATCCTTGATGGGTAATGGGAAGATAAGTGTTTCCTTCTTCACCTTCACTCATGTCTCCTATTTTATCCAAAGGTATTTCTCATACCGTTCTATGCAATCCTACCTGGGAACGAGGTTTCGCTACTTCTGGCACTTGATTGGCTACATGTTTCCATAGTTCTGGCTAACCTTGAGTAACTCTTCTAAAGTGAGATTGCACTGCACTTTAGTATTCTTTACTACCTCCGTATTCCTAGGTATGAATGAGTCTTCGTTTCGTACCATGACCATGGGTGCTCTCATACAAGTAGACTTAGCTTCCCATGGGCCTGTGAAGTGGGGTAATTCATGTAAAGAATTAGACTCAAAGTCTAATCTCTCTTGCGATTGGGCACTCTCCTGCTCCTCATAAATAGACGGAATTTCTTGTGGGAATTGATCATGAGTGTCATCCACAAGTTCAATGGGAGGAGGGACTTCACTTTCTTTAGCCCATTTCTCTTCTTGAATCTCTCACACGAATTTTGGTTAATACCTATTCATAGAAGAAGATGTGTCTGGCTCATAGGCTTCCCGGGCAGGAAGGCTTACCCTTTCACTTGCCTTGCCCTTATTTGGAGGGGTAGGTTCCTTTTCTGGTTGTGCAATTAGCCTCTCCAATCTTTCTAGCAGTCTATCAAAGTGCAACTGCGTCTTAGCTGAACTAGAGATGTTAAAGAGGCGACTCGCTTCAAACATGGTTTGAGCCATTTCCACCATCTTAGCACAAATTTTGGTTCATTCAAGCTCTAGTTCAGCTCTAGGGTAACACTTGTCATGATCAGTTACGTTTGGTCCTTCTTGGATTCTGGCCTGATATGCCTTGAGCATCATGTTTAGGTCCTCAGGAGTGGGATCGGCCAGGACTGATCCTACCCTAGGGGGTGGTGGGATTGTGTGAGGTGGGTTGGAGGGTGGTGGATTGGATGGAGTTCGGAATGGTGGTGGTGGGGTAGTGTGAGAGTGAGGTTGAGAGGTGAGTTCAGTTATCTTGGCTCTTATTTCTCTTAGGCTTTCCTTGAGTTCACTCATCTTCTTTGCCCATTGTCTTTTCATTCTTTCTCGACTATCCTTCCAAGCTCTAATCCTCTTCTTCGTCATGCTCTCCGTTTTGCTAACATTTGGGCTCTTTTCCTGGCCTACACCTTGGTTTTGCTTCAATGCTTGAGCTCTTGCTTCCTCAACCTCGTACACCAAAATGACTATCAAAGAATGAAAAAAATACATGATGGACTAACACTCCAAATAATCTTAGTTTTCATCATGTAAAAGCATGAGTCCCACATTTCAAACGTAGTTAACTAATTACCCTTCACCCTAAAGTGAAAAAGTGATTGATATGCAATCTGAATTTGAAATAGATGTTGCTGGAGCGTTCGTCCATGTAACTTGGCCTTTGAAATGATTGATTAAGTCCAAAAATGTGTGGACATGATTTAGCATACACATAAACACAAACACACACACACATGTATGTATGTATATATATCAATTTATGTATATATATATGTGTGTATGTATATACATTTACATTGTGTGTGTATACACACACACACATACATATACATATATATATATATATACATATATATATATATATATATATATATATATATGTGTGTGTGTGTGTGTGTGTGTGTGTGTGTGTATGTGTGTGTGTGTATGTGTATGTATGTATGTATGTATGTATGTATGTATGTACGTATGTATGTATGTATGTATCGATGTATGTATGTATGTATGTATGTATGTATGTATGTATGTATGTATGTATGTACGTACGTACGTATGTATGTATGTATGTATGTATGTATGTATGTATGTATGTATGTATGTATGTATGAATGTATGTATGTATGTATGTATGTATGTATGTATGTATGTATGTATGTATGTATGTATGTATGTATGTATATATGTATGTATGTATGTATGTATGTATGTATGCATGCATGCATGCATGTATGTATGTATCCATGTATATGTATATATTATATGTCTACATATATATATATATATATATATATATATATATATATATATATATATATATATATATATATATATATATATATATATATATATATATATATATATATATGTATATGTATATATATACACATGCATATACAAATACATAAGACACACACACACACACACATATATATATATATACATATATATATATATATATATATATATATATATATATATATATATATATATATATATATATATATATATATATATATATGTGTGTGTGTGTGTGTGTGTATATATATATATACACACACACACGCATAGATATATATATATATATATATATATATATATATATATATATATATATATATATATATATATATATATATATATATATATATATATATATATATATATATATATATATACGCATATATATATATATATATATATGTGTGTGTGTGTGTGTGTGTGTGGTATGTGTGTGTGTGTAGTGTTTCTCAATCTTACGCTCTCTCCCTCTCTCTCTCTCTCTCTCTCTCTCTCTCTCTCTCTCTCTCTCTCTCTCTCTCTCTATATATATATATATATATATATATATATATATATATATATATATATATATATATATATATATATATATATAGCGTTGTCGGGTCGTGAGAGATGCTCGGATGGTGGATCAAGTCATCCGCCTAAATCATTCGGCACACGCAGGGTGTCTGTAGCGGACTCAGGCTTAAGGAAATAAGGGTTCTAATGACAAAACAATATAAATTACCTAATTCTATGACTGAAACTAAAGTTTCTTACCAAAAGTAAATAGTTTTAACTAGCTATGGACTGTAAGGACGGGCAGCCTCGTACATAACAACAGCTTCCTGATATGAGATTGAAACTTCCATAATGGGTTCTTCTACTAAACTTTCAGGCAAGCTAGAGGGTTCTGGTCTGTCTAGAGTTGGCGGAACATTTTCAATATTTTCAATAGTACTGTGCTCAGACTCATGAACTAACTTAGAAGACATCAAGGAAAGTAATGGAAAATTAATGAAACAATATGATGCTAAACTGTTTGAATGAATTAATTGATATGCTAATGGTTCTAATCAATAAATCTAATACAAGTGGAAGGCCTAAACAATTGGATAAATGTCTAGTCAATTGGATAGTTGACTAAATGAGAAATAAGATTTAAATGGATCTTTAGGTTGCCGCTTCACTTCAATTGTCTTCACTTCACTTTAATTGATTGTAATCTGCAAGAAACATTTGAAGAAACTAGCACAGCATACTCATATATATACACACACAACTCATTTGTAAACCATTCCTTTGATTTTACTTTATTTCCTCATCCTCACTTTTCCCCATTAACATTCACCACACTTTAATTAACTTTTCTCACACAACCTCTCTTTTAATTACCCTCACACTCACCACTCTTTGTACACACCTTTTTTACACTTTAAATGCATATATTTTTTCTACCACTCTTTTAACTTGCACTCACAACTACCACACTTTGAAACTATTCACTTTAACCACTTTAGTTACACACTTAACCCACACCACACTTTAAACAGCACTCACATACACCGCTCATTAATTATCCACTTCAATTATTATTTTTATTCTATTACCTTAATTTTCTTAATTAAATAAATCATTTAAATTAACCTTAGTTTAAGTTTTAATTAAATCAAACCTTAGGATTCAATTGCACATACATGATTAAATAATTAATTAAATCATATTTTAATTTTTGTTAATGAACCAATGTTTAGATATAGATTAATTTCATTAAATATTAATTGTTTTAACCTTTAAAACATTTTAAAACCCTAGAAAACCTACTTAAATCCATCAGAAACTCATGAAAACCCTTTAAAACCCTATCTCTAACCCATGATAAATCATCTAAACCCTTAACATTAACCCAATGGAATCATTTAAGATCCTTTGGATTAATCCTACTGACTTAACTTATATAAACTTATAAAACCCTAGGGGTATATACTCATCTGTCTTATATGTATCAATTTAAAACACTCATTAAATGAGTAATTAGGGTAACCCTAATATGAACACATATTCTTCATCATTTCTTGTACCTGCAAACACTTCAAAAGTAGTTAATTCAATCCAGAACAACTGATCAACAGTGAAAAAGAGGTTTAGAATTCACCAATTAAGTTGCTTTTATTTCCTCTGGTTATCAACTGGAAGATGCAAATCTTCCCGACATCCACCGCCACCAAACCTGCACATCGTCCTCGATGGGCCAACTTGCAGATTAAGGGAAGCGGCATTTTCAATGATTATCCTGAAATTAAATCATAGAAAAGCATCAATTCTTTTTATAAACATCTTTTAACTTATCAAATTTTTAATCTTTTCAACATGCACATGAAGTTTATTTAAATTATATCTGGTAATGAAAACATATTAAAGTATAAAGGTAAGCTAGTAACCTGTTCAGTCAACAAACATTAATTTACATTTCATCCATTTATAAACTATGTAAAGATTATAAAACAGAATTCATTTTCATTCATTCAAATGCAGGTTTCGTCATATATATGCATTCACATATGAACAATCAAGCATGCCAAAGAAATCTACTAAATCTACTTGGACAGACAACCGCCTTGTATGCCCAATTTTAAATACTAGATGTGATTTTTCGCAACTAGTTTTCTTCATATAAATATGATGTAAACTTCATGTCAATGTAAATACCTTTTTGGGGTGGAAGAAGGTATAACTTCCATGTCAATATTCTTTTTTTTTTTTTTTCTACTTTTTTGTTTTAAAGGGGAAAGGCTTAACCCCTTAATCCGAGCTAAGGATCTAGCTGCATGGACAAGAAAGATCTAGGTTTTCACAGACATGTATGATGCAACAATATGCTCCTACATATATACAACTACTTTCGTTATCTAAATGAACTACAAATCCTTCTATTTTTAACAAATCTCACTTAATCTATAAATGTAGAAATATAAATTATGTCTATTTTCCTAATATGGTTAAATAGAGTCCTTTATAAATTAATATTCTTCATTCCAGATTTTATCAATTAGTTTTATATGAATGCAAATAAAATGTGTAAACAAAAATTTAAGACAAAGAAAAATACGACCTAAAATCAATTTTATCTTTAATCTGCTTCATCTTCAATCTGCTCATCTTTATGCATCTTAATTTGTTCTTCAAAGACCTGTTAGAACTCAACCAGCAACAGCTAGACATGCAAAACTATTAAATTTCATATTCAAATCTTCTCTTGGTTTTCCTGTAAAAGAAACCCACACTAAAGAAATTCATTCATACATAATTAATCATGCTCATCATCATTACTTCATACATTTCATCATCTCTTTGTTTAAATAATTTAATTCTTTTGCCAGCAATTAAGTTTTTAAGAGGCGTGCCATCTAATTCGCGTAAGGCATACGTTCCATTATCATAGGTTTTGACTACCACATAAGGTCCAAACCAACGTCTTTTTAGTTTTCTACGGGCATCATACTGAGAATCAAACGTACTATCATACAGTAAAACCCAATCATTAACATAAATCGGCTTTGGCCTTAACCTATGTGATTTATCAAAATACTTCTTGTTTTTCAATCGAGAATCTTTTAGTTTAACTATAGCCTCTTCTAAACGTTCATTCCCTTGCTCTAACTGCTGGATTCGCAGAGCTAATAAATCTTCTGTCGACAAATTATCTTCCCATGGTAACGTAGTCCAAGTAAGAATTTGCGTATGCACAGGGAAAATTGGTTTCTGGCAATACATCAACTCTGCCGGCATATACCCCGTCGTTCTAGTGCAGGTCATTCTATCGGCCCACAATGCAAATGGCAGATAAGTTGGCCAATTCTTAATTTCTCCATTACAAGCTTTGGAAATTGCTTTAATAATAGGAGAATGCCCTTGCTCAATCTTCCCATTAGCTTCAGGGTTGTAAGCAGTAGTAAGGGCTAAGCGAATTCCATGCCTAGAAAAGAATTCTCTAGCCTCCTGCGCATCTAACTCTCCCCTATCAGCCACTACCTTTTCTACATAACCAAATCGTGAAATGACATCCTCAAGAAGAAATTTGCATACATTCAAGGTTGTCTTAGATCTTAAAGCTCGGCCTTCTACATGATTCGTAAGATCTTCACGTGCAAAGACTATATATCTCATCTTATTGATACCTTTGGGCATGGTAACTAAGTCTACAACCCATTTATAATGGATGCATGGTGGATAGGTAGGATGCAACGGATCCCTATGTTTGACTGAGGAATGAATCTGACATATGTCACATGAATTCACATAATCTTTAACAGTAACATAAATCCCTGGCCACCAGTATCCTTCTCTAATTTTTTCATACGTAGCTACAAAACCTTTATGTCCTGCCCATAAAGTATCATGCATACTCTTCATGACTTGTAACTGAAGATCCTTAGTACCTAGTACTCGTTGTGGCAATCTAATTTTTCCCCTCGCATGTCTCCAAATGAAACCATCTTTCATAAAAAAGTTGTAAGCTCTTTTCCTAATATTCCGAAATCTATTTGAAGACCATGAAGGTGCCATAACCAAAGTACTTAAATACTTTTCAATATCCTGCCACTCTCCTTCGTATTCTTCAATATTAAACTGTTCATATGCGTATGCTTTAGAATCATAATTAATTGCATTTATTTCTAATTCTGTTTCTTCCTCATTATCAAATCTAGCTCGAGAAAGCATATCAGCCACAGGATTAGATTTACCTGCAATATGTATCAAAACAGGATTTATAAACTTGATGTATGAAATCCATCTAAGCATGGCAATGTCGGGTGATGAACAGTTTGTAATCATTCCAATCAGAGGTAGACAATTTGTTTCAACTATTACATTTGCACCTATAAAATATTCTTTATCGGATTTTAATGCCGTGACTAAACCCCATAGTTCTCGTTTAATTTGCGGATAATTTCTTTGCGTATCGTGTAAACTTTTTGCTCCAAATCTCACAGCATACCTATTGCCCTCTTCATCGTCCTGACCAATAACCCATCCTATTCCTATAGGGCTTGTATCAACAGTTAAAATGATAGGCTTTTGATCAGTATAATCTACTCGCTTTAAAATAGGAGCTTCAAGAAGTAATTTCTTTAACTTTTTCATAGCTTTTGAGTGTTCTTCAGTCCAAAGAAACTTTCGATTCTTCCTTAGTAAAGCATAAAGACAGTTTGCAATATGTGCATAGTGTGGGATCCAGATGGCATAAAACACACAAGCACCAAGGAATCGTCTTACCTCACTAATATTACTACAGGTTTCAGAAATCTTGTTTATAGCGTCGACTTTAGGTGGATATGGCCTCCGACCGTAATGTCCACATAAATGCCCAACTATAAGTACCTCATTGACACCGAAAACAGATTTCTCAATGGAGAATGTGAGACCAACCTCTTCAAATCTCTGGAAAATCCTTTCACAGTCAGAGACATGATCTACCACAAACTTCCTGCAGCCAGAGGAATCTAAAGTTTCATCTTTCGCATTCTCAATACATCCTTTAATAGGAATGTCATCAATAAATGGCATGGCTATATTAGGAATGAAGTCATGTAATACTGAATTCATGGCGTTCATCATATGCGCTACTGAATTAGTAGCTCCTTGTGGCAAAGTGCACATGCGAACTAAGCCTAAAGGAGTTTTCATGGTCGTAATGTCTCTACTTTCAATAGCAAGCTGAAATTGATCGTAGCCAAAATACAAGTCTCCCATTGAGTAAATGGCATGACCAGCAAAGGCTTCAGCGAATTCTCCTACAATGGGCCCAGTACCTACATTCCTAATAGTAACCTTGTTAACAGGTTGTAAATCTTGAATGAACCGTAACTTGCCATTTTTCTTTGGAACAGTAAACCACCTATTTGAGTAGGGTGCAGACGATGGCTCTAAAATTTGCATGTGAATCTTTTCCTTAAGAAGCCGCATTAACTCTGGTAAATGGGCTTTCGGAACAGGTATGGGTCGAAGATTCCATGGAATGTGAGGCACTGTAAAGATGATCATTGGTGGTATAATTTTTGGGTCTGCACAACCTATCTCATGGGAATATAAAGAAAATGCCTTTCCATGCTTTCTAATCACTCTTTGAAATAGTTCACGTTCCTCGGGTAACAAAAAATTTTCATCATTTCCTATCTTGATTAGCTTTAAAGTTTCTTCTGTGAAAGTATGACCTATATTTGTGCGCTCTCTTAAATAAGGATCATTGGTAACTTTCCTAAACTTCTCTTCACTCTCTCGTGGTAATGATTGGGCAATCGGTTTAATTTTTTTATCAACGGTTTCGTATTTTGTATTTACTTTTGCTTCCTTTTCATTACTCATGACAAATTTAATAATCAAATCATATTCTTCAATAGAATTTAAAAGTACAAATCTAAAATTTTCTTTTTCATGCAAAATATTTTGAAGTTCTTCAATCAATGAGTTTGAAGATAAAGTTTCAATTACGGTTTCAATGTGTTCATCAGATGAAATGAATCCTTTCTCTTTATAAAATTTTTCATAATGTTTTATAATTTTTTTAGGAATTTGTTTATAATGACTGAATTGCAAATATGATGAAGGGAAATACAAAGAAAAACTATCTAAAGTATCTACAGATGGGTGCAAGACATCAAACCAAGAACCATCGTTGTCTCGCTCAACAGTGGCATCTAGGCAAAATTTTGATCATAATAAGTTCCAAACTCACGAAGAGGCATATGATCTTCACGTATCTTTTCATGAGAACGGATGGGCATCTTCCTAATTTGCTCCCTATTTCGTACATGGTTTGGGCTGACTATCATAACTTGGAGCGATTGTAGATCATCTTTAGATCTAATTCTTGCGTATGCTGAGCCGTCATCTATTACTTTAGTCTCCATTCTGGCTTCACATATGAATGGTTGACCTAAGATAATTTCATAAGAGCAGTTGTCCTGAATGAAAAAGTGGAATGTCTCAGAGATTCCACCTATCATTAGAGGTATGTTGGCACATGCTCCTAGGAGTGATCCACAACCATTGTCCGCGGTTCGCATTATCCAGCCGTGATTTTTATCAATAGGCCATTTAAACTTATCATATAATCCTTTCGAAATCACATTGATTTCAGACCCAGAGTCAATTAGGGCTAAAGCAGAATATGATCTCTTTTGATCTCCTAAGTTAACTTTAATCTCCGGTGTGCCTCTCGCCCAAAAACTTTTTCTAAAATCACTCTCTGAGTTTTTTGTTTCGTCATCTGGTACAATCGGCCCTAAGAAATTTTTGTTCACATTACAGGTATTATCTTCTTCATCCTCTGAGTTTAAAGAAAGAGATTCATGAATCAAGTGAGTTACATCGGCAACATCTTGCATCTCTACCTCTTGTGACAGAGGGAATCTCTTCCTTTTAATTAGTTTAATAAAATTTTCCTTAAATTCAATTTTTGCTATTGAGAAGATTTGTTCTAAAGTCATTGTTACTGCACTTTTTAATAAGATGTCATACAATATTTCTTTCGAATCAACTTTTTGTTCAAGTTCAGAAATAAGAATAGCTTTCGGTACTCGTTTTGGTTTCTTTTCTGGTTTCTCTTCAGGTTTTGTTTCAGTTCTAGGAATTTGCTCTACTTTGTCTGATGTTTGAATTGGCTCACTAAACACAGGTTGTTTACCCTCCCTAATTTCTTTTCTTCGCTCCTCATTTGTTTTAGAACTTTCGCCTTGTTCAAACTGAACTTTCTTAGGCTTCGGCTCATCTCTCATCTTACTTCTAGTCATTCGTCTACCTGAATCATTTGTATCTTGCTCATCATCCCTCTTTCTTTTCTCTTCAACATTCGCAATATGCGAATATATCGAGAATTGATCGACAGGAGAGTTCCACGCAGTTTTCTGCATAATATCATCTCTCGCCTTTATCAAAGCTTCAATTGAGTAGTTCCTCGTTTCCCTTGTTTGTTCGGAATCAGAGTCACTATCAACATATTCTAGTTTAACAGCAGAAGCAAATTTCGAAGACTCAGAAAGGTTTTCATACAGCTTCTGCATCCCTCCCTTTCCCCAATTGGCAGCTAAGGGTAAATGTGTTCTATAGTCGCACAATCGCTTGTCAATATCAATTACAAGTCTTTTCTCTTTCGCATCTTTCAATGCTTCACATGTGTAAGTCAAATGATCTGTGGCATCGCACCAGATACATCTCCTTACATTGGCATTTCTCCTTTCATTGAAATTTCTTTGGTTAAATGCTTGAGGAATCGGTTGAGGAATTGGTTGAGGTACAACTGGAGGATTAGGAGGTATAAAAGGTGGATTAGGAGGTACTAATGGATGATTCGGAGCTACTAATGGTGGATTTGGAGCATTTACTGGTTGAGGATAAATAGTCGGATGAGCTTGCATTGCAGGTTTATCTTGTAGGTTTAAAGCATACACCACATTCTGCAAAGCCGCTACCTCTTTAGACATATTCTCGTGCATATGCATCATATTGTCCAACTTGTTAAACAAAATCTCAAATTGTAACTCGGTTGGTACTCTAGATGTGGATGTTGTAGGCTCAACTTTTGAATCTATATGTGTATCCCTAGTTGCCTCAATCGGAGGAAAACTGGAAGATGGTTGAGACATTGAATCATAAAGGAGTGTTTTACGTTGGATCATGTGAGCAACCGCCTCAACTACAGTTTTCACTACACCCCATTCATCTGTAAGCCCATATTTCTTTCCCGATTCTTCAAGCCTACGCTCAACCTCTACCCTTATATCTGGAGTCAAGATTTTAAGGAAATATAAAATGATATCTGGGGTAAGGGCAACTCTATCCTGTTCAGGTAATTGAGAGAATCTTTTCATAAATTCACTATGGAGTTGAGTTAACGAAATGTGAGGCTTAGGTGAACTAATCCATTTCATAAATCCTTCTCTACTATGTTGATTGTAGTCTTCTAAGTAGAATTCTTTATGCAGCTCTTTTCTAAACTCATCCCATTCCTTATTGTCATGTATATCCATAATAGCTTTTACAGTACCTATGGCCAGACGTCCAAGATAGGATTTCCACTTTGTTTCAGGTAAACCGTGTAACTTAGCTAATTCCTCAAACGTGTCTAAATAATTTGTAACATTCATACCAGTAAATTTCCCTTTATCCTTTAATAACGTTTCAACTACCTTTTGTCCTTGCGTCTCGTGCATCATAATTTGAAATAGCTCGTCCATTTTTGAAGTTTGTTTTGACCTAGCTTGAACAATTCTAACTATATCCTGAACTTCTTTTGTTACTCTTTCCTTATGTTCAGCTACTAATTTTGAAATTCCGTTAGAGTCCAGTTTGATAAGTTTATACTATGCCAATATGCTTCAAGTAAAGCTATGATTAACGCTTAACCTATGATTAACAAACAGTTGCCTTTAACCTATACCAATAATTTAACCTTAAATAAAATTTTGCACCCAAGAATGTAAGGGTAAAGAAATTATACCAACTGCTCGAAGATGAGGCTCAAAACAGTGCTTTCTGTGAAATTCAATACATTTATTGATTTGAATCAAAACCTAAATACATAGTTTGCTAAAATGGGTGCAAACGTTTTGTGCTTCAATTGTTGATGAAAGGGGTGGCGCGACGAGGTTCTCTTACTTGCCAATCTTTGTGGAGGCGCTCAGGTCACCAGACCAGCCCTCGACACCAAGAAGATTGCAAGCTCACGTAAATGCCACAGCTTCCAGGGATGAAGACGCAGCTGCACTGATGTAAAATCGTATGAATGTATATGCAATGCAAAATTTAAAATTTATACCTGAGCTGCAACGCCGTTTGTTCACGTCGGGTTCACCAATGTCGGGTCGTGAGAGATGCTCGGATGGTGGATCAAGTCATCCGCCTAAATCGTTCGGCACACGCAAGGTGTCTGTAGCGGACTCAGGCTTAAGGAAATAAGGGTTCTAATGACAAAACAATATAAATTACCTAATTCTATGATTGAAACTAAAGTTTCTTACCAAAAGTAAATAGTTTTAACTAGCTATGGACCGTAAGGACGGGTAGCCTCGTACATAGCAACAGCTTCCTGATATGAGATTGAAACTTCCATAATGGGTTCTTCTACTAAACTTTCAGGCAAGCTAGAGGGTTCTGGTCTGTCTAGAGTTGGCGGAACATTTTCAATATTTTCAATAGTACTGTGCTCAGACTCATGAACTAACTTAGAAGACATCAAGGAAAGTAATGGAAAATTAATGAAACAATATGATGCTAAACTGTTTGAATGAATTAATTGATATGCTAATTGTTCTAATCAATAAATCCAATACAACTGGAAGGCCTAAACAATTGGATAAATGTTTAGTCAATTGGATAGTTGACTAAATGAGAAATAAGATTTAAATGGATCTTTAGGTTGCCGCTTCACTTCAATTGTCTTCACTTCACTTTAATTGATTGTAATCTGCAAGAAACATTTGAAGAAACTAGCACAGCATACTCATATATATACACACACAACTCATTTGTAAACCATTCCTTTGATTTTACTTTATTTCCTCATCCTCACTTTTCCCCATTAACATTCACCACACTTTAATTAACTTTTCTCACACAACCTCTCTTTTAATTACCCTCACACTCACCACTCTTTATACACACCTTTTTTACACTTTAAATGCATATATTTTTTCTACCACTCTTTTAACTTGCACTCACAACTACCACCCTTTGAAACTATTCACTTTAACCACTTTAGTTACACACTTAACCCACACCACACTTTAAACAGCACTCACATACACCGCTCATTAATTATCCACTTCAATTATTATTTTTATTCTATTACCTTAATTTTCTTAATTAAATAAATCATTTAAATTAACCTTAGTTTAAGTTTTAATTAAATCAAACCTTAGGATTTAATTGCACATACATGATTAAATAATTAATTAAATCATATTTTAATTTTTGTTAATGAACCAATGTTTAGATATAGATTAATTTCATTAAATATTAATTGTTTTAACCTTTAAAACATTCTAAAACCCTAGAAAACCTACTTAAACCCATCAGAAACTCATGAAAACCCTTTAAAACCCTATCTCTAACCCATGATAAATCATCTAAACCCTTAACATTAACCTAATGGAATCATTTAAGATCCTTTGGATTAATCCTACTGACTTAACTTATATAAACTTATGAAACCCTAGGGGTATATACTCATCTGTCTTATATGTATCAATTTAAAACACTCATTAAATGAGTAATTAGGGTAACCCTAATATGAACACATATTCTTCATCATTTCTTGTACCTGCAAACACTTCAAAAGTAGTTAATTCAATCCAGAACAACTGATCAACAGTGAAAAAGAGGTTTAGAATTCACCAATTAAGTTGCTTTTATTTCCTCTGGTTATCAACTGGAAGATGCAAATCTTCCCGACAGCGTCTCTTTCTCTCTCTCTCTCTCTCTCTCTCTCTCTCTCTCTCTCTCTCTCTCTCTCTCTCTCTCTCTCTCTCTCCCTTTTGATGTCTCTCTCTCTCCCTCTATGTCTCTCTCTATCTATCTCTCTCCCCTGTGGATGTGTGTGTATCTCTCTCTCTCTCTCTCTCTCTCTCTCTCTCTCTCTCTCTCTCTCTCTCTCTCTCTCTCTCTCTCTCTCTCTCTCTCTCTCTCTCTCTCTCTCTCTCTCTCTCTCTATATATATATATATATATATATATATATATATATATATATATATATATATATATATATATATGTATATATATATATATATATATATATATATATATATATATATATATATATATATATATATATATATATATATTGCAGTCTCAGATTCGCACGAAATTTGGTGAGCATACTTAGGGTGTTTCAGAGATCAAAACATCTTTGCTCTATCGTGCCAAAATCGAGATCTGAGCTCGTTTCAACCTCCGAACGCACTATCGCAACGCTTGTGTAGGCTATTTTGTCTTTTTGTGCCAAAGGTATATACCAATTTTTGTTCGCCAGTATAAGCGTCTCGAAGTCTGCCATAGTTTAGCAGAACTTGTCTGGGTAGTTCCGTTCAACTTTTTGAGATACAGTCAATTTTTTGCATCAAGGTATTTTAGTCACCGGCCATGGCTGAAAGCATTGATGTATTCTGTATGTTGGCTGTTAGGGATAAGTTGGATGGTACCAACTACCCATTGTGGGCTTATATGATGTGACATGTATTGGTTGCAAAAGGATTATGGAACATTGTGCAGGGTGTTGAAAGACGTCTTGTTACACCTGTAACAAAGGTATTGCAAATATAGGTGCTGGAGCTGATGAAGATGGTGTCAAAGATGATGTTGTGCAGATTCCTATTCGTGCTGCTCTTTCTGCTACACCTACTACAAAGCAGATTCGTTGGGATGGTAGAGATGCCCAGGCACATGCATTGATAGCTTTGTCTGTCAAACATGCCATTATTCCTCATATTCGCTCTTGCAGAACAGCTAGGGATGCTTGGGATACAATTACCACATTGTACCAAGCTAGGAATGAGGCTTGTGTTGCTTACCTCCGAAAACAGTTGGAGAGTGAGCACATGAATGAAGGTGATTCTATGGACAGTTTCCTAACGAAGATCAAAGACTTGAAGGAACAGTTGATTTCTGCTGATGAGGTTATACCAGATAGCTCAATTGTGCAGACCGTTCTGAATGGTCTTCCTGATTCATATCAGAGTTTTGCTTCTACTCTTTGGTTGATGATGAAAGGCAATCCGAATGCCTTATCATTTGAGGAGTTAGTCTCTATTCTGTTGCAAGAAGATCAGTCGAGGTAGAACAGGTCCATTATGCGTGTTGCAGATCAAGCTTTCCTGGCTAGTCAGAAGGGCAAAGGAAAATGGAGCTCTTCTACTAGTAAGCAAAAATCTGCAAATGTTGCACATTCGAAGAACCAGGATAAAGATGAGAAGAAATCAGAAAAGCAGAAATTGTTTTGCAAGTACTGTAAAGGGAATGATCATATCATAAAGAACTGTCCAAAACTGGCTGCAAAAGAGGCAAAGAAAAAGGAGGCTGGAATGGTTGTTGCAGAAGCCTCTACACCAAAAACAGATTCTGCTAATCTTGTGCAGGAAGAAGAATGGGCGTTTACTACTGTTTGCAGCTTTGACCCATCTTCTCATGAGCAGTGCATGTCTGCAGTGGACTCAGATGTTTGGTACTTTGACAGTGGGGGGACCAAACATATTACCTCGCAGTGCAGTTTCTTCTCTTCACTCGAGCCTCCCCTACAGGGAATACTGTCACATGCTCCAACAACTACTCTTATCCTGTTATGGGAGTTGGTAAGATCATGCTGACTACTGCTGATGGTAGTTCTTTCACCTTGTCAGATGCTTTATTTGTGCCAGGGATCAAGAAGAATCTGTTATCAGTTTCTGCATTAGCCAAGATTGGCTTGGTTGTGAAATTTGTTGATGTCAGATGTACAGTTCATGATCGCTCAAATGGCGATGTTATTATTGCTTCTAGCATTTTATGTCGTGGGTTGTATAAGCTCATAGACTATGAAAGATCTGTGAATGATTCG